>CAUHTR010004276.1:0-37946 GCA_959609185.1 Schmidtea polychroa | reverse complement strand
TTTTATCTTCCGCAATATTACTTTTTCTTAACTTCTTTATTCTCAGCACACTACTATCAACATCTTTGCTGTTATTTTCTCTCTTGGTGAATTCTTTGTTCTCAAACAACCTGTCAACAAGGTCCTCCACTTTTTAAAATATGTTTCAATCTCTTCGCCTTCTTCTTTTATAATTCAATAAACTTTCCATATCCTTTATTACGTCTCTTTCGTAATCAAATGCCATTCGTAACCTGGGCTTGAAATAAATAGGAATAAATAGTAAAATAAGAATGAAGTTTTATTAAAACAAAAATGAGAAGATTCTTATTTTAGTCTTTTCTTAAAACTTGAAACTCGTTTCAAAGACTTATCGTATACCTTTTTGAATGGAATAATATAATATAAAGGAAATCAATAAACTTATATTATTGCATGGAATAACATTTAATAAAGAAATTGAGAAAGTGGTAGGAAAACTAAATTTAACACACAAACACAACATATAATAAAGAATGCATGAAAATATTAAGGAAATGTTGCATGGAATAACAGCATGAAATTAGCATGGAATAGCATGGAATAATAGCATTTATATTTAAAAAAAGCAATGACAAATGAAACTTTAAAATTTAATGCCGAAAACTGTACTGAATTCAATATTACTACTCGATTGGATGGATCAATTATGTATCAATCAGCTTTGCCAAATAGTTATCTTACCAAGACAGTATTTTTACTATGCGAATCAAAAAAATAATAGTTAATACAAAATAAAAAACAGTAAATATTTCCAGAAATCTGCCTATTTATACTTTCATGTTGAATTGAACAAGTAATTTCGATTTTATAAACTTAGTAGAACATTCTATTCTTGATTCTGACAATTTTAAACTCATCTAAGAAAATACCCGTTCATGAGAGAAATTAGATGATATTCCTTTTTTGTTAATCCGTGTTTGCCTTGTTTGATTTTCTTCGCGAGTGATTTTAAATTCAAACTAACCAAATCAGACTTTCACTCGTGCCCATTTTAATAACAATAATTTTCAATGTTACATGATTTAAAGTTTCAAATTCAAAATTTAAATATGATAATATAAACATTACAAGCTTTGTGATACCCAGTGCAAATCCAAATAGTAGAATAGTTTCGAGCTTTTGGCTCTCATCATTAATATGCAGAAGACTCGGAGATTTCTCGTCGCGCCAGGTGAGTATACAATATTGCTGATTCAACTCTATTGCATACTTTACCAGCTACACTGGAAATCACATCACTTGCGAATTAGCTAAATCACAGAAATATCTGTAAACTTGTAAACATGGCGTATGAAAAATCATATTCACCTCTGGAGACACCGTCATACACAGAAACTGTTTACAAGTGCATCCGTAAACCTTTAGCATTTACACCATAAATATGATAGTTCAAATATTAAATATGTTAATTCAAATAAGTGGAATTTTTTAAGCTTAAAACTAAACCAAAAATATATAGAATCAAATAATTTAATAAGAAAATCAGTAATATTTTAAAGTAAAACTTAATAATTCTAAAAAATTTTCTTAACATTTCTTAAAAAAAAATTTATATGACAAATTTGTTTTGAGTTGGAGTTGGCGATTCAATTAAATATACTAAAATATATTTTTCCCTATCCTATGACTTTTATATTTCAATTTTGACATCATACTAAATTTGTTGTAAAAATAAAAATATTACCATAGATATAAGCCAACATGAAGATTTGGAGAGTACTGAAAATTCCTCCAGTCAAATCAAAAAGAACATTTATAATACTCCAACCGGAAGTGCTCTGTCGATCCCAATTCATTATTACCTAGATTTTATAAGAAACCAATCTAATATAACTTATATTAATAATGCAGTAATAATAATATTTCATTTTTACTTAATGAATTCCATTTTATTTTCAAGACAATATAGAAAAAAATCTAATAACGTGGCTTTTTTGTTGACGTTTAATTAGTTATATTCGGTTGCTATGATCACATTATTGTTATTATTAATAAAATGGATCAATTAAAGTATCATAAAAATATAGGTATTCAAATTTTGGGTTTGGATCAAAATCCTAAAAAAATTATTGTTAAATGCATTTCAATGAATAAAAAATGTGGATATCGTTTTGAATTAAAATGTGAGACTTGTAATTTTCAAGATATAAAAGAATGAAGAACTTGGTTATATATTTAACATTAATCACATTAATATTCTCAAATTATTTTTTGGTGCTCTTAAGTTCTGAAATGTTTGGCAGAAAAGATGATAACAATTAGTTGAAGGGCAAATGTTGGAATATATAACATAGTAAAAGGATTTCCCAAAGAACAGTTGCATTTTTTATACTTGTGTTAAAAATTGTAAAATGAAAATTAAATAAAAAACAAAAATATTTCAATTTCTTTAGGACTATAAATTTACTTATATTGGGTTTCTTACGTTTGCATTTCATAGTGTAATAATATTAATTTTTCAAATAAGTGTTTTAAAATTTAATATAATATTCAATTTATTTATAAATATTATTAAACCTGAATTATAATACAAAACGATTTCAATGAAAGTATTAATGGTTAAACGAGGAAGGCAAATATTTATTGAACTATAGTATTTAACTGTAAAGTTAATTAGACATTAAATAGGTCATTAATTATTTTTTTTCATTTATCTATAGTACATTTAATATTGAAGGAAATTATTTCATAATTTGTTGAAATATTAACAATTTTTAACAGATATTCGAAATTTAGTATTTTAATAATAGTTATGTTGAAATTCATAACCTATTTTTAATTTTGAAATTCTGCCAAATTCGTTCTGCAAATTTCAGGATAATAATCATAACATTCATAAATTCACATAGTATGCTATACACCATCCACAGAATCCAGAAGAATATCCGTTGTACGATCAGACGCATACAAAAAGGGAATTGTTTGAATAACAACATACATAGCAGGAACATTGAATGTTTCAAAAATGATTTGAGTCACTGTTTCCCTGTTAGATCTAGGATTCAGTGGCATTTCATTAAGAAAAACTGGATGTTCTTAGGGCGCAAGTTTCAATTCATTGTAAACTGCATGATACCAGATCTTTCTTATACAATCCCAGTTTGAACCAATGTTGTGTTCAATCGGATAATTCAAAGTTAAAATACCTCCCTTAGACTGAGCTTTATCACCAACATACTTCTCCTTTTGACCCATACCAATCATAACTCCTTGATGTCTTAGTCGATCAACAATTTAAAATAACAGTAAATTACAAGATTTAAAAACTTTTATTAATTCAACACAATTTGAAAATTACACTACTTTAAACAAAAATATCCGAATAAACCAATATCATAAAATAAATAATTTCAGAAAACTCAAACCAACCTCGAGAACCCCGCGTCCACGTGCACACAGCACCCAACTAGCAAAAACTTCAGCAACGCACACACAGACGCTACAACAACTAACAGAACCAAACATATGCTTTATTTTTCCTCGTATGGACATTAGTTGCACCATTAGATATGACCGGCAGAAAAACAAAACGTTTATCTGGCGCACAATACAAAAAGCAGCGTTTAAATAAACTGAAATCAATGAAGAGTGTTGAAGAATTCGCTTTTCAAAATATTTTGAAATACACCAACAGCGTCGTCAAGCACACCTATAGAAATAGAAAATAATGTTACCATATCTTTGACGATAATAAAAGTTCTAGCGATAGCGATGAGAAATGAATATGAAATTTTTACAGAAATTCGGTCGAAAATTCATCTGTTGGAAATTCAACTGAACGAAAATTGTGAAGCAAATATAATATTGGACGATCCAGGTATTGTGGGCAAATAATATATCAAGTATTACCGCACGTAACCTTGTTGAAAGAGGACCGATTCAAATAAAAAATTTCGAATTTCCATTGTCAAGTGGGCGTAAATTTTCAAAAAGAGTATTATTTAAGACAATTGCCGAACGGAGAAGAAACACAACGCGAATGGCTTGTGTATTCAATTACTAAAAAATTCTGTGTATTGTTTTTGCTGTAGATATTTGATTTTCAGTGATAAAAGCAGTTCTATCCGATTCATCTGGTTTTTCTGATTGGCAACAGTTATCGTTAACTTTGTCTGCGACATGAAAAAAGTCAGTTTCAATAATGAAAATATAAAAAAATGGATATTGTTAAATAAATCATTAAAAAATAATACTAATACAGTTGATAGTGCGAAACCAAAGACTATTACAGCCGAACGAAAGTATTGGTATGAAGTAATTCAACGAATAATATCATATTATTCAATATCTTTCTAGGCAATGCCTTGCCATAAGAGGAAAGTCAATCAATTATATGCAAATAACAATGGAAAACTTTTCGAAAGCAGTTAGAAATGGTTGCCAGATTTGACCCTATTATGCAAGAGCATGTACAACGGATTGAAAAGTCTCGAAACAATTGAAATATATGCCTCATTATTTGGGGGAATAAATACAAAACGAAATTATCAATATGATTAGCACAAGTATTAAAAACGCTATATTAGATTTAATTAGAAAAGCAAAATATTTTTCAATTATATTAGATTGCACACCAGATGTTTAGTCATACTGAGCAATTAACAATTGTAATAAGAAATTGTGAATTTGGAATCAAAAATAAATTGAAATACGTGAACATTTTTTGGGTTTCTATCAAATAACAAATACTACCGGCGAGGGGTTAACCGAATTTGTTTGCAAAGAACTTTCAATATCTAAATTTAAATATTCATAATATGCGTGGACAGGGATATGACAATGGTGCCAATAGGCGAGGAAAGCATAATGGGCTTACAAAAAAAGAATTTTAAATATCAACCCGCGAGCATTTTTTGTACCATGTTCTGCTCATAGCTTAAATTTAGTTGTTAATGATGCGGCACATATTTCACATGAAACAGTAACATTTTTTTTGATTTAGGACAAGAAATATATGTAGTTTTTTCGGCGTCAACTAAAGATGGGCGATAATAGTAAAAATATTTACGAATTTAAAATTAAAACCCTGAGCGATACAAGGTGGTCAAGTAGAATTGGATGCCATACACCACTAAGGTATCATACTAAACAAATTTCATAAATCTCTTCTTGAAATATCAAATGATCAATTGATTGACTTTAAAACCAGACATGTGGCAAATTCTCTTTCACTAAAAATATCAAGTTATCGTTATTTATGTTCCATTGTTATTTGGCATGAAATTTTGATGGAAAATTAATGTTGTTAGTCAAATATTACAGAACCCAAACACCGATATCAATAGAAGCGTTACCGCGTTAGATGATTTAATAGAGTTTTTTAAAAATTGTCGTAATGATAATGGATTTGAAAAAATGCTTACATCAGCTAGTGAATTAGCCGAAAAAAATACACATAGAACCTAAATTTCCAGAAGTTTCAAGTTTAAGAATAAGAAAGAAAAACAACAAATTTTGATTATGAAGGCAAGGATGAACCAATATTAGATCCAAAAACAAATTTTAAAATTAACTTTTATTTCTGCATTATCGACCAAGCATTAGTATCAATTACAACAAAGATTCGAAGCGTTAAAATCGTATAATGATATATTTGGATTTATGTATAATATTAAAGATATAACAGAAGAAATACTTTTGAAAAGCTGCAAAGATTTACATTTGAAATTAACTGACGAAACAAAGAAATGAGTCCGATATTAATGGAATTGATTTATTCGAAGAGATAAAAACTATAAAGGTATTTTTAAAAGAAGAAGATATTAAACCTCAATCTATATTATTATATATTTTACAAAATGATCTTCAGGCAACATTCCCAAATATATTTATTGTGACCAGAATTCTATTAACATTACCAATCTCAGTTGCAAAAGGTGAAAGATCGTTTTCAAAAGTGAAGATAATTTAAAAATTATTTACGATCAACTATGCTCAGGAACGTTAAGTAATATATCAATAATTTCAATAGAACATGAAATCCTAGATAATTTAGATATGCATGACTTATACTTTTATAGCAGTCATTTTAGTATTGTAATTTATCTAAACCACAATTATAAATGAATTATATATGAAATTGAAAAATTAATATTATTAAATGAAATATCGACACTATTAAATGCAAAGATTATACTAATAGATCATACTAAAAGCTCTAAATTCTTCCTTGAAAATTATTTATGAGTTTTTGTTACTAAATTACGAATTTATTTTTATCTATATTTAAAAGACAAGCAAAAATTTAAAAAAGTTTATAAATTTCAAAAAATTTTCAATTTTGGCTTTTTTTATTTGAGAAAAGCTAAATCATATTTTAATAAACAAAAGATATATAAGTGGTTAAAGACTCTAAATGGCATGCAGTCAAAAATTAAAAATTACGAACATAAATATTAAAATTAATTTGTATTTTTTAAACATACAACCATGCTAGAAATCGGATCGAAATTAAATATAGGTTTTTTTAGATTTGAGTCGAAAATAAACAAAATAATTTTATATTACTAAATGTACAATATTTGTCAAACCACGGTAGGCTTGCATAAACAGTGTTTTTTCACCCGAGAGAGATTTATAAAATAATTAATGTTGCCGTTAGAATAAAAAAAAATGAATACTAAAAATAAAAAAATATAATTTTAAACATTTGATTTTATTGAATTTTGTTATCGAAATGCAAAAGATACTTTTATTTTCAATATACACTCAAGAACAACATTTTTCATGCCAAAATATACCTTATTTACACTAGTTTCAATATCTAATCGAATATATCTGAAATGGGTAAATTAAAAAAATTAAAATCAATAAGAAGGGAGCCAGATATTTGTATTAATTAAAAAATTAAATACCATATTTGTTAATACTCAAGATCAGTATTCCGCGCACATTGTTTTAAAAATATCTTTATCTATTATAATTATCGAAAAATGTCAAAAATATAATTTTTAGTATTTAAAATTGTTTTTTAATTTCTAACAATAAGTTAATTAAATTTTATAAATAAACATTTTAAATATTAAATATACATGTTTATGGCATTGAAACTTCATACAATATGACACACAATTTGTGAAAATGCTTGAAAATTTAACACATGTCCTTTGTTTGCCACACAGAAGACAAGTAAATTAGAAGGGGCAGTTGGTTACCAATATATATCTGTTAAATTTTATGTATATATACTTATTTAATTCTAAATATTATTTCGTGGAATTATGTTCATTATGACACATCAGTGAAAACATGAAAGTTTTGTATAAGGAACATAGTTCTATGAAAAAATTAATATGTACTTTGATAGATCATACATCTAATGTGTGAGCATGGAAAAATGACATAGAAGAGACCAAAATGTTATTAAATAGCAAGTTTGATTTAATTTGATTTATTAAAAGTTTAAAAGTTTATCAATGTTGAAAGAATAGTTTATTAATAAATATGATTGTACATTATAAATTTATAATAAAAATAATAAAAATAATTAAATAATAATTAAATAATAATAATAATATTAAAATAATAATAATAATAATAATAATAATAATAATAATAATAATAATAATAATAATAATAATAATAATAATAATAATAATAATAATAATAATAATAATAAATAAATAATAATAATAATTAAATAATAATAATAATAATTGTTAGTTTTATAACAAAGTGTTAGCTTTGTATGAATCGTTTTCAACGAAATCAAGTGTTATGATTAGGTTAAGAATGTCAGCTGTTTTCCCACATATCCAATATGTTTCAATGAAGATCTTTGGATCACTGTTTACTAAACATTGGGGGAAAGGCGTAATCAATAAATCACATTTGTGAAAAAGAATTATTTAAATTTGTATATCCGGGGGAGGAATTGCTGATTTGATTAAACTCTAAATCAAATAACAGTTCAATCAATATCGTGAATAGATTATTTTGGGTAATTTGTGATCTTGTACGTGCATTGAATAATAATTAAATTTTTCAAATCATGCAAATTGATTAGTAATTTAAATATTCGGTAGTGACTCCCAAACAATTATCAATAATAAAGATAAAAAGCATCAATTTTACAAAGTGAAAAAATTATTTATTTGATAATTATTGTAAAAAAGGCTTTTTGATTATTTGTGTAAGTTGGTGAAAACATTGGATTTATGATGTGATATTCTAAATTAGGGATTACAGATATAACACATGATAATTTACAAATCTGTTGGGTTTTATTTTTAAAAGGCGTTTCTCTCTCTGACTCCTCGTGTTCTTATTCAAACAAAAAAGTCGAAACCCAACAAAGAATAACTTTATTCAATTTCAAATAAATTACAAATTGTCACTATATTTGCACCTTTCGCTTAATTTAATTTTTTCTTCGACCAACTGGCGCCTTGTCTGTTTCTGAGCTCTCTTTTATACTGTTTCTGAGAGGTCAATTATCTACATAATTGAAATTAATTATTTCCAGGGAATCCTAGGTGAACATTTGAGGGTTTCCAAATTATTTTAATTTGTTTATCCTAGATTGGCGCTCGAAATATTCCCTTCTTATCTGATCTATCGGGTTTCCCATGGGCTCGGGCTTATCATTGGCTCGTGCTTTCCATTACAGATTAATTAATTTAAATTAATTTGTTTTTGCGCATTAACTTTCATTGTGAATATCTTATTAAATACTTATTATAATTTCTGAACTCGTCTATCAATTTGGCATTCAACCATTCTCGATATCCCCGTTCAATATTGGTTTTTGATTTTTTGTAAGTTTTAATTAATTTAGTACTTCTATTGATTTTACCAATAGTTGCTATGCCTTCCTTTTATATATAATTTTTTTTGCTTTTTGTACTAACCCAGCAAATCTATTTGCATAATAGAAATTTTAGTATCAACAAAACATATGAAACTAGCTCAGTGATAAAAGATGTAAAGTTACCTACCACCTTTGCCCTCGTATTTTTGAATTTTTATGGAAATTTTTTTTTTTAAATAAAATTTATTTTAATTAAGTTCTTTTTTTTAGTTTGAATTCTTTTTTAATTAGAATATATCTGTCATATGTCCTCTCCCATATCCTATTAACATATTTCAACTCTCAACTTTCATAACTATTACTAACAATATCCAATTTAGACTCCTTTGATGTTCTATTATCCAGTTGTTAATATTCTAGATTTCATGAACATATTAACACAGAATACAAGACTCCAAAACGCAAAATAATTATAAAATGATAATAATTTTAAAATTAATCTTGAGTTTTTTGTAATGTGTGCTATATAAAAAAAGCGTATGAAAAATAATATTTTGGATTTTACACAAATTTTACGAATTATATTTAATCGCACAAGTTACATTTGGTATTCTCCATCCTTCGCTTAACGAAAATTATATTTACGAAATTTCACTAACGTATTTTCAAAATTAAACCAAAATCTCGGTTTACGTAATAAAATTTTGATTTACGAAATTTTTTCACATGTATATTTTACCTTTTTGAATTTTGATATAAGAACAACTTTTCGTGATCGAATTAATTTCTTTAAGCGAGGAATACGTGTTCTAGTAAGAGTGAAATAAGCTCGAAAAATATCTGTCATTTGAAATTGCATAAAATATTACAATAAACTTAATGTCTTCATCGAAAACAGAAACAGTAAAACGAATATTTCAACTATATCTCTCAATTTTTGTTTGACTGAAAGTTGATAATTCATCTTAACCTCTAAAGAGTAAGCTCAAGACATTATAAATAGAAGTACAAATAGAAAATTGAAGGTGCCGTAACAAAAGCGCGCAAGACAAATGCGCGCCGACAAAAGCACACAGACTGTAAATTAAAAATTCCAAAACTAAAATTTGTTAATCTCAGTGACGCGGGAAACTCCGAATATGCACCCTGAGCAACAGCAATACACAGGCATCAATAGTTGACTATCGAGTAAAGTTTGTTAAGATGACCGTTTGGTTTATCGTTCGCCGCTAAGACTGACGTGTCATAAAAGTTACGCAATGAGAAAGAGAACACAGGTACTATTTATTAATAATACTTCTGCCTTCTGTCTTTCCATGTGGTCTCCGCCGAACCAGCACACAAAAGACACAGACATGGAACACTATGGCGAGAGGGCATATAAACCTATCTATACTCGAGTATTTGTCGCGCATTTGTCGGCGCGCTTTTGTCGGGTCACCAAAATTGAATATCAATTTTAATCAAAAAAAGTAGTTTCATTTGTTTTCATTTAGATTTTAATTCATTGTTTTCCTATTCAACACAAATTGATGTTAAAATTAATGAAATTTTAAAAAAACAAAAACAAATTAAAGCTAAACAAAAAAATGAATGATTTCAATGACAAATAATTTTTACTGTATTTTAATAGGTGAGAACTTTTGAAATTTTACATTTTCTATTTTAGAAGTCGCAAAATTTTATCTTATTAAATTTGCAATTTATCATTAGTTTATATTAGTGTTGGATCGTTTTGTTTGAAGAATATCATTTTCCGGATATTGCATTGCAGTGGAGAAACAATCAAAATTGGATGATCCTGGTCAGACTAGATCAAATTTGACGAGACATACTCATCAGTCATGACATGGTTTTGAAAAAAATTAATTTAAAAATTGATTCAGCATGTTTTGATATTAATAAAATGCAATTTAATAAAAATTCTGAATGAAAATTAATTAATTAAATGTTAAAGTCTAAAAAAGCTCTAATACATTCTTTATTAATAATAATAGTATTAATAATAAAAATAAATAATAATAATAATAATAATAATAATAATAATAATTAAAAATAAAAAGAATTAATAATATTTAATTATAATATTAATAAATAATCAAAGAATGAAGGCAACGTTTTTATAAAAATAATAATGTGAGGATTTCCTGGTCCCATCATTAATTAAATGTTAAACAAGTAATTGATAATATAAAAACAATTAAAAATATTTAACAATAATAATAAAAAACTTTTTTAATAAATGTAAAAATATTTCGGAGCATTCTTTATAAAATTTTAAAATTTAATCAAAGTATTTAGTAAAGATATCGATGTATTTTTTATATCTTTACTGATATCATAGTCATTTTTTAATAATTACAATATCAATTGAAAAGAAATGAGAGGTGAAAATCGAAAAAAGTTTAGAAAGTATATTTATAAATTTGCATAACATAAGGAACTAACATATAATTAGAAATATTTCAAAAAATATTATATATTAAGGAAAAGTTTTATAAATTACGACTTTCTATTAAAATAAAGAATATTTTCAACCCTGTTTTGCATATTTGTGTTGATGCTATTAAGTTATTCATGTATACGATGTTGCAGCACCTTACCCTTTGAGAGCCATCTTATTCCCCCTATATAAGCAGATGAATCTTAAATTCTCTTATTTCAGGACCGAATTTTGTTTATTATTTTGTTTACTTAGATACCTCAATAAAAGCGCCTTGAATCTTTCTAAAAATAGTTTCTTTTGCATATGTTTCTATTCTGACAGTCTTTGGAAATAATCAGATCTTTAGTAATAGGACAAGAGTGTTAAGTCGTAAAATATCTCATCAAGTAACTGAGTTCCATCTTGCCTTTACATTCTTTCACCACAGACAATACTAATTGAAAGAGGTTATCACTCGTTGCCAGTTCATTAAAATTCAATCTTTAATTACCTATCACAAATATTCACTGTTATTTTTCCCTTTATCTATTTTATGAGTAATTTAGGTTATGAGGGAAATAAATTATGGACTCCCAGCTGCGACAAAACGTGAGGATGTAATAACTAATTTTGATTGCCATTTTGACAGTTATAATTGAGTGTTCCATAACCTCTTTTTGCTAGAAAATCAACCAGGTATCACATTTCGTCATTGAGAACATGAAGTAAAATAATAACAAATTCAGCATAAATTAGTTATAATTATTAATTATAAAATTAAATTAACAAAAATTACTTGAGGCAAATATTTGATGATTGTGCTAAATAGTTTTAGATATGATAATAATATCAAAATTGTTAGCCATGAAATATTATTGAACTCAGTTAATTTACACATTATAAGGACCGACATCAGTGAATATATACAGATTAGCGCTATGAAGCAACCCCTCGAAATTTTCTGATTGCCTCGCTATCGAAAGATACATCAAAATCAAGCATAAAATGAAGAATAACAATATTAATAATGATAATAACAAAACAAAAATAATTATTATAATAATAAATTTCATTTATCTTCATTTCAGACAATAGATCAACATTTTAATTTTTTTAATATTATTTCAAGGTTTACCTTTATTCAGTATTATAACATGTTAATAACACTTGATAAAGGCAAAGCAGCAAACTTGTGTTGTGTTGAATTACATTTTTGATCTGTTGTCAGAATGAAAATAAATGAAATATCATTCAAAGTTGGCCAAAAATATAAAAGATTTAATTTATTTATCACGAACTTTCGTATATATTAGAAAATTCAAAAGACCATTCAAAATGAATATTACATAAATGACTATTCAAAATTCTTTTCCTATTCATTCGTTTGATAAATTGTGGTGGGGTCTTGAATAATTTCAATCAACACTATCACAATAATTAATAATTTTTAAATTTTACGTGTTCAGTGACTAATGAAGAGACAACTAAGAGAAGCACGAAGTGATTTGGACACCACTTTGAACTAACAAATTAAACACAATTTATAATTAATTTATCGTATTATTCATAATAAAGATACTAAAAAGGAAAGGTAAATCAAATACAAGAAGTGCATTTATCTTTTTTATTTTCAGGAACACATTGTAAAATGAATATGCCACTCCCAAAATTGTGCGAAGAGTATTTCACCTAGTTATGTTTTCCTGTTTCATCGTAATAAATACAATGTCGGAGCATTGTCATTTAAACTCATTGATACATGAATATTTAAACATTGCATATCATGATCAAAACATTAAAATATCTAACTCAATTCAACCAAAAAGTTCATCTTTAATCGTACGAATTGTTTCCTGGATTTTTTGATATTTCAAAACTTAATAAATGTTTTTTGAAGCGATATTATTATTAACTTCTGAATTTTGCTAAACATATTTTCAAATTTCTGTTGAAATAGAAATGTATTTTCCAAGTTTAATCCTCCTCTTTACACCTTATTTCGTTAATAATCTTGTTATTAACCGTTACGCTGCTGAAGTCATTTTCAAAATCTATTGTTAAACTGCTGAACCATTTTTTATAGATGGCGATTAAAAAGAATGAAAAATTTAAAATGACATAACTTCATGAAATATTTTCGAATTTCAATAAATTGGACATGAACGGTGAGTCACTATATTGACGCTCCGCAGTTTTGAAGAGACATACTACACGTTAATTTATTGACTCGCCGCAGTCTAACGGTTAAATGTGCTTAATTACAATATTTTTCAATTTCTGTTATGAATTATAAATTTCTGGTTTTATCAATTATAAGTTTAAAATTTCGATTAATCTTCGAACGAAAACCATGTCGTAAAATTTACGAAATATTTAATTGTTTCCTATTATGATATTTCTGTAATATTAATTTTATTATATTACAATGTGTCTAGTTGAGTGGTTTTTAAATTTTTTACACGGACAACTCGTTAAGAAATCTAAAATCTGTTGAACACCAAATAAAATTTCGAATTTGTCATATTGTAATAACAAACAACCAAATATTAATTTTATTCAATTTTTAAATACAAATTTAACAGAAATGTTATTTCATGATATAATTACTAAATATTTCATTCTAATATGATTTTTTTACATCAATCATTATTTTTCAAATTTTTAAATATGACAATAATTAAAAAAAATTTTCTTCGCGGACCGCAGCCTATATTGTTACCTACGGTCTATATTATTCCTTTCCCAATGATAACGAAATGTTACTATTTTTACAAAAATCTCCTATGCGACATTTTCAACCAATGAAATTAATAATTAATTTTCCGAAAAAAGCCGATCCTAAAATCGATTAAAAACTATAAAATCAATGGAAACAATTTTATTTGACAAAATTCTACATTTATTTTACAACAAAATTTAATGCCATTATGCAATTTGTATGAGAAAATCAATTGAAAACTGAATTAATTTTCTCATTATATCCTGATGAGTGACAAATTTACATCCCCCTTTCACCATTGCTTTTCATCATGTGAAATTTTACAGAGAAATTAAAACAATTTTTATTAATAATTTATAGAAATTAAATTTCCAATTAGCACCAAAATATTATTTGATCAATTACTATTTTAAGGAATTTAATTGAAAAATTTAAAAATAAAACAGTGGCAAATTTTCATCTTCTTTATTATTTATCTTTTTTCAATTTCATTTATTTTCATTTCCTTTTAAAATATATATTTGCGGTCCGGTCCTTCTGATTTAAATTTCCTTCAACTCTTTATTTTTTCAATAAATTCATAGTTTTTTTGCTCAAAGAGAGTTAATTAATAGTTTCCAAACAAAATTAAAATCCAAGCAGAGCATATCACACCCCAATTTGGATTCAATAAAAAATAATGCCAAATAAATATGCACCTTAAACTAAAATAAAAAGGCTTCTTTCTTTCAATTAAGGTCCATTTCAATTATTTAGATACAATTCCATGCCTTCCGCACCAAGTAATGGTATTTATTATTTCGATATATATTATAAGATAAATAAAATAAAAATAAACTATGCTAAGATCCAAAAAAAATTAAACCCTAATTTAAACTTTTCTTTTATTTTCACTTACATTAAAACAACAAATAGAATTAATAATTGTAAAATGAAAATAATAATTATAATTTTTCCATCATTGTTTTTCATTCTCCTTTAAAATTAATGAATATTTTTATTTTAATTCTGACTACTCGTGTCTGTGCGCGTAAGTAGTCGAGATTTCTGAAATAGAATTTTCGATTTTCAGTTTTGTTCAGGACTCTAGTGATCATGTATTTCGCACTATGGCAATTTATGAAAGTTATGTGTTACATCATGGTATTTGTAGAATTAATTTAGTCGGAAGAGACTTAATTGATCATCTAATGAAAATTATGACTAGTGCTTTTTCATTGTTACTTGAAGAGTTACGAACTACTAGAAGATCAAGTTATTACCATTGGATATGAAAGATTCAGATGTCCAGAAGCTATGTTCCAGCAATCATTTTTGCAAATGGAAACTTCTGGTATTCATTAGATGACATATAACAGCATGAAGAAATGCTATGTGGATATAGCAAATTTATATAGCAATATAGTCTTATCAAGTGGTTCGACTAATGTATTCTGGCATTGCTGATCGTATACTAAAATAAAAACCACCTTTGGTTCAATCAGAATCAATGACAATTAAACATATTTATTAAAAATAATTTAATATAAAACTTTTACTTATAAATGTTGCTGAGTAACTTTTTTGTAATATTATTTTGGATATTTTTACAATATACTATTTATCCCGCTATTTTGTATGTGTGGGATGTACAGAATCTTACAAATCAACCCATTCAAAATGCCAAGCGGCAATTAACGTGTTAAATTTCAAAATACATCAGTTATATATTTTAGTCATTTTTTATATATCCTGAAAAATGAAAATGCATAATTAGAAGAGATTTTACAAAGTATCTTACTGACTTTATTGAAGCGTATAATTTATAGCCTTTAGCATGAATTCCAAAATTAATAATTGAAATATATTGAATGTAAAAAAAATAAACTGGCTGGGCAGAATGTAGGATGAGCTAAATACATTCTATTAAAGATTTTACATATTCGATATTCCCAGACATTATGGGGTTAAAGTTGTGGTTAAAAATTAAATTATTGGAATGTGATACATTTATATTTAAAATTTATGGGTTGTGGCAACGTGAAAGTGGATTCAAACTCGATATGAGATTCAAAGAGGCATTTCCGATGAACTGATAACTCATATAGACTAAATTTCCTTAATTATTTAAAACGTATGATTTTCCGTGAATTGGTTCAATAGGTTGATTTGATTTGCGTATAAAATACTGAACAATAAATAAACACTCACGTTATAAATGAAACACTGAATAGATACGATAAATAGCATCATAAGAGCATTTATTGAAAAAAATAGATCATTTAATTGCACAGGGTTAAACTTTCCTTTATATGTTTTAAAGAATTCTTGCTAAAACAAACAAAAATGATTTAAAATATTAATAAAATAAAAATAATAATAATAATAATAATAATAATAATAATAATAATAATAATAATAATAATAATAATAATATATAATAATAATAAATATAATAAAAAATAATAATAATATTATTATTATTTTTATTATTATAAACAATTAAATGATAATTTAAGCCCTTTGCTGCGAATAATATATTTAATACAAATGAAAAAATTTTCGACTATTGGATAGTCCGTTGTCAATTTAGAAGAAATGATCATTTAATTGTTTAAAATTTAATTAATGCTACAACCAAGAAATCATCACTTTATACTTATTATTATTATTATTATTATTATTATTATTATTATTATTATTATTATTATTATTATTATTATTATTATTATTATTATTATTATTATTATTATTATTATTAAACGAGTAAATGACAAAATAAGCTTTTGCTGCAAAGTATATATTCAATAAAATGAAAATAAAATTGATTATGAAAATAATACTTATCAATTTTTTGGAATTTTAGCTGTTTCAATTTTCAAATGCTTTTTGAACTCCTCATTTCAAATAATTGCATAACTTCTCATTGATTAAAATAAATAAAATAAATAAAAAAATAAAACTTTTCAAGAATTTAAATTCGAAATTAAATTAACTATAACATTTAAAGTAAGAATATAATTTTTTTTAATTTTTAAAGGCTTCAAAATGTTTTCATTTATTAATAATAAATATTTTTATATATTTTTTAATAACTTTATGTAAATCAAAAATTTTAAATATAATTATATTTTGATTTTTATTCCTAATGGTTCTTCAAAGTTTATTCACTTAAATTTGACCTAATTATGTAAAATTTAAGATTTAAAAATTAAAAATTATTTTAAAAGAATCCTTAAAGTCAACAACAAACCAGACTGACTATTTCACTGATTACTTTCTTATTGTTGATTGTTGGATGTTTGACTATGATGAGATGTCCATGTACCGAGGATTCTCCATCAGTATCTAGAGGTTCTTTAACTTTTTGGTGCAATTTTCTAAGTGTGCTTTCAATGTATATTTTAAACTGAGATATTAAGTTTGAAATCGAATACCCAAAAAAGATAAATTTCTCAATCTACTTGATTTAAAAATTAAAAATAGAAGTAAACTCAAACCTACGGATTCAATAAAAAGCAGCTCCAAGGAAATATTTATACAACAAAGATTGGTATTTCTGTATTTACTGAAAGCAAATGTCATAAAGAACGAGAAAAAATGATAGTCAACCGATTCAGAGGATAACCATAAACAGCAATTAAACTTCGACAAAGTTCTAAATATAAACGGATATCACAATAAGAACGTTGAAAGAGTAAATTCAAATGCTAAAAGACCTAGGATACAACACAAAAAAATATACGATTCATCAACAACATATTCAATTTCAAGATCCTAAAAGAACTTAAACCTACTGACCTTTCAATTCTTTTATCACACAAGTCCTATACATTGAGGGAAGCTCTGGGTAACAATGCAACAAACATTTACCCAATGGAAAACTCCCAGGCACCAAATAAAATATGGTTCCGAAAAAATGTTGTCTACTGCATCACGTGCACTGTATGTAAAGAAATATACATCGTAAGCACGCTATGGACCTTGGAGCAAAAAGTTAAAGAACCACTAGATCCTGCTAGAAACTCATCGATATACAGACATTTCCAACAATATCAACCAAGAAAGGAAAGAAAAAATATTTTCATTAAAAAATCTTAGCCAGTGACAAAATCCAAAAAAATCCTAGATTTAAAAAAGCAATTCTCGTTATATACAAACATCCAACAATCAACACTAAGGAAGAAATCAGTGAAATCGCCAATCTGGTTTGTTGTTGACTTTGAGAATTTATATAAAATAATTTCTAATTTCTAATTTCTAATTTTTTAATGTATGGGATTAGCGTTTTACTTGTATATAAAATATATTTTCTTCGCATATAAATGTGAATAAGCTTAATAATGTTTTGAATGCTCCTCAGTTTGTGAAAGTAGAGATTTTTCGGAAGAATGGAATATTGTTTACTCTTAAGGAAGAGAATTCATTAACAGTAAATTAATAAAAAAATAAGCAAATTAATGACAATGGGATTACAACAACCAAAAATGTATGGGCTTCCAAAAATCCATAACAATGGTGCGCATATGAGACATGTTTTATCCATGTTTGGTACTGCTCAGTATAAAATAGACAAAATTTCTGGATGGNAAAATTAAAGTCGAATTCAATGGAAGAAATTTTACGTCACTCACGGATTCCGATTCTATAATGAATTATATTGGGAATGTTTTAGAGAAAATCGAACAAAAATTCTTCAATGAAATGTCTAATTTATTCAAGAACAAATCAGATCTTTTGCAAACTTGTAATTTAAAATCTGAAGTTGAACAAAGTAAAATATTAATTGAAATAGACAAAATAGATGATCAATTGAAAAGTGGTGCAACTATTGCCATAGCTGCAGTTATTAAAGGGAGAATCTATATCTCAAATATTGATTCTATTGCCAAATTACCAGATTGGATTACCCCAACCACCACAATTATAAACCGAAGGCATTGACCAATATTAATGTGCAGAATGCAGAACTTGTGTTTTAAATGTTTTTAAATAATTTTTGTATATTGTATTGTTGCTGTTAAATTAAATAATTATTAAATTACTAAATTAAATTTCAATATTTTAAAATGTTAAAAAATAATATAATTTGAATTATAATTTTTGAAAGAATTAAATGTTTTTATTAAAAAAATTTATATACAGTCGATTCCGCTTAATTGGGACAAATTGCCCAAGTCCCGATGTGTCCCAATTAAGCTGAATCGACTGTAATTAATAATTAATGCTATTAATAAATTTGTTCAAAAATCTTTATTTTCTAGTTACTGTATCCGACCTCATGATGACAGGAAACTGTCCAAATATATCGTGAAACGAATGTTTTATTGGCACGTTCTTATAATTAAATCGTTGCCATGTATGTTTAACTATTTATTCAATAATAATAATAATAATAATAATAATAATAATCAATATTAATAATTAGTTAGCGTATGTATATATGAATGAATGTCTGTGATGTGTAACATTGTGATATAAATTAAAGAACTGTTACAATAATTTTAAAAATACATTTTTGAGTACAAATATTTTTAATAATATTTTTTTTGCGATTATTTAAATTATAAAATTGAAATTGTTGTCTATTTGTACAAGTATTTTTAATAATAATTTGAAATAATTTTAATTGTCTTTTATCTTTATCTGAGAGTTATTTCTGTTTCTTTGTTTCGCCCCGTGATTTTTCACGGGTTAAACCTAATAATAATAATAATAATAATAATAATAATAATAATAATAATAATAATAATAATAATAATAATAATAATAATAATAATAATAATAATAATAATAATAATAATAAATTTTAATTAAAATTTTTAACTTGAACCTACCTGAAGGCCTTGATTGAAATAAAGTGCGGAGTTGAAAATTGAATAGGCGACGAATCCGGTAATATTGTACGCGAGGAAGTCAAAATTAAGTCCAACAACACTAAAGAACAATTGCAAAAATGAAACGATTCAATGCAATCAACTTTTCATTAATTCAAAAAGAAAAAATCGGAATCATCTACTGATAAATTGTGAATATTACATCTATAATTTGTTCATTTTTGAATTAGATAAATTTAATAAACAGAAACGGATGTGGATTTATATTGGTCATTTCCCCATTGTCGGTCTATGGAAAAAGACATGGAATATGGACCTCATTATTTATCATTCAATTAGAATTAGTAGTGACTTGTAAACTGATGCTCACATGGATTCATATAATTATAGAATTTAAAATACTGTTTTCTTGGACGAAAAAGTTTAGTGTCATATCAGTGGCGCCATTATTGGTTATAATTAAGTCAATGCGCAATGTTATTAATAAATAAAGTAAATTATAATTTTAAGTTATTGAAATACTATTTATTTACTTTTAAACAGAGAGTTTAGTTAGGTAGGGTATCTGCTATTTTGATTATGGTATCATTATAACAATTTATAACACAAAATCTAGTTTGCGATTTCCCGACTTCGCAAAACGCTCAATTACACTTTCAACATTTAATCGAAAGTTTTTATTAACATTAAGTAGTTCCAATCAGACTAATTTGTCTTCTGTCATTCGTGTTCTCTTAAGGGTTTTAATTTTTCATCACTGGCAGCACCAAGAGGACATGTTTTAATAATTTGGAAAAGCTTGTGAGTGCTTCGATAATGCACCTGCTCACAAAAATCAAAAACAACATAAATTTCAGGAGGTAATGAGTT
Organism: Schmidtea polychroa; assembly: GCA_959609185.1. Lineage (NCBI taxonomy): Eukaryota > Metazoa > Platyhelminthes > Tricladida > Dugesiidae > Schmidtea > Schmidtea polychroa. Next base: position 17,346 of record CAUHTR010004276.1, on the reverse strand, counting down.
GACTCCTCCTTCAGTCATTTTTAAGCATTTGCTTTGTCATAGTTCAACTTCCAATATAAATTCAGTTTCGACAATACCTTTATGATTAATTTTAATAATATTTTCTGGCATCAAAGAATAAATTTGGAAAGAGTACATCAAGAAGAGGAATTAATATTGATCGCCTACAACATTCTTACAGTGTGTTCTAAGGTACATTTTTCCTGCATGTATGTCGTTTCATTATTCTTTAGTAGGTAAAACTACCATCTTTTTCAATTATTGTTTAATCTGCTTCTCTAAAACTTTCCGCAAACATTACTTTTCAGTTTTCTCTTTTTTTGTAAAACATTCAACAGGTCTTCTTCGGTCGTCTGACATTGTTTGTCTTTGACTATCATTAAAATAAGCTTGAACAGTTTCAACAGCATATTTTACTGTTTTAGCTACGTATACTGCTGCAATTTCTTTCATTTGTATTAAAACCATTGATGAAATTACGGGAGAAAATGTTTTGATTTCACCTTTGATTTCTACTGAACTGACTGAATTCTATTTGTAACATTTAGCGATTCAGAATAAATAGACTCCGATGATTTAACATTTTTAACATTTTATCCGTTACATCTAAATTTTGGTAGTTGAGATTATGAGGTGCCCAGTGTCCCTTCAATATTAATTACTTATTAGTCTATTAGTATTTTTAAGTTACTTTGATTAATAAGATGCCCTAACAAGGTCTTTAATGCAATTTTTGACGTTAGGTAAAGCTATACTGTTTTGGAAATAATTCACTGCGATCTTTTGTAAGAGAAAACAGATGCATAAAATACCTTAAAGACAAAATAAAATCACTTTCTCTAATCGAAAATAATAGAATTTTTGCCTTTGATGAAGTTGCTTTCTCATTCCATTTAGATCAGTGATGCTCACAATAATTTCAACAAATGCCAAAAAAAATTTCTTAAATAAATAGTGCAAATTTAAAAAATTCAAAATTTTTTATTAAAATCATTCATTAATAATATTGGCTAATTTTTCAAAATCAATTGGATCCATCATTCATCGCTAATTTAATTTCAAATAATTTAATTTGAATTTAGTAATCGATTCCTGTGTTTATTTTTAATTATTTTCAAACCTGATCTCTTTCGAATGTAGATTAATAATAAACATTAATTATTAATTTCAAGGTTAGGGTAATTGTTTCGAAAACTTTGAAGTTTAAAGAGCCGCCAATTAAAAGGCTAACGCGTACCAGACTTTGGGAACCACTGATTTAGATATATTATCTAGTGCATCAATTATTTGTGGAAATTTAACACTAAACGTCAGAAAGGCAATCACGTCTCGAAACCCATCGTGTTTCGTCGAATGAAAGTTGTTGATTTGGCATATTCTTTATTATAAAATTTCGTTTAGTAGAAGCATTAACAAAAGCAACAACTTCACTATTAGAAGCTGCTAGAACATCTTCTATATTATTTTTTAAATCAGGTTAAAAAGATAACGTCATAATTCCAAGTATTTATTTAATGAAATATTGTATAATTTTCAAACAAACTTTCAGCGTTGAATGAAATATTTTCAAAATCATTTATTAAAATTTTGATATTTAAAATATATTTATTTAAAAATTATTTACTAATAAAACATCTTTTAGAAAACTTATTTAATTTTTCAATTTAAAAATTATTAAGTTATTTTAATAGTCCATTAGTTATCATTTAAAATTATCTTAATAAATCATTGAAATGTTTAATTCTCAGCTGAAAATACCTCACATCCCCTTTCTTTAAGAAATTTCTTCATTTTTTTAAACATTTCTTTGAAGCATTTTCCCACTTTGGTCTTGTAGCAGATATCGGCGATCATGGATCTTCTGCATTATTCTGTATGGTCCTTCGTATCTTTCCTTGTCTTTCATCCTTGATTCTACTTTTACCAGAACCTCATCTTCAATGTTGAATGATCTTTTTGTCTACATTGTTTCTTGTGTATCTTCTTTTTGTGAAATCGGCGTTTTACTATGAAATTGTTCTCGAGCTATTTTTCTTCAAAATATTACTTCTGTGGGACTTCGCCCAATTGATTTCTAAAATGTTGCATTCATGGTAAATTCAATCTCTGGTATGATCTCTGCCAAATCTATTTTACTTTTTTCTTTTAATGATGCATTTATATAGTCTCTTATTGTCCTTGTATTATGGTGGTATGGACTTGAAAATTATAGTGTAAAATCTGTCATATTTTTAGATCCAAATACTTTTCCACAATCTGTGTGAATTTCCTTTGGTGCTCCAAATCTAAGAATCCATTATTGTAGTATTGTTTCCTTCACCGTTTCCTGTTCCTGTTTAGCGACAGCAGTCTTAGAGATATATCTGCTAAATTGATCAATAATTGCGATTATATATCTTTTCTTTTTGAATATGTTTCCTGTAATGGGCCACATATATCAATGTATACTTTTTCCCACGGCTCCTCTGCTGTCAGTCTTATTGTCTCTATCTTCATCTTTCATCCTTTCTTTCATTCTTTGACATTCCTCGCATTGTCCAATTGTTTCTTTGACTGATTCTTTTGTCTCCCATATCGTAATTGTCCGCTACATATTTTGTCACCTTTTCTGCTCCTGCGTCTGATAGCAAAATATGCATACTCTTTATCATTTCTTGTCTTTTGTCTCTAGGTATCCATGTCTTACCCTCTATAGTTTTCACCACGTTGTCTACCACTATAAATTTCCAACTTGAACCTTGTGCTTATTTCCTTTTTTATTTGTTCTATTTCTGTATTATCTTTTTGCCACTTATAATCTTCAGCTTTTTCCATCGTGTTTATTCTTCGGGTTTTCATTCTTTCCACTTTTGCGTCTTCGTGTGCCAATAAACATTGTGTGCATGTTCCACATAAACTCCTTGATAACATATATGCATTTGCATGATCCGTACCTTTTCTATACTCTATTTTAATATCCAGACTACTGAAGTAGTTACTCCATGTCTGAAATTGCGTTGTTATTGGTTTCTTTGTGGATAACATAAACCTGATAACATTATGGTCCGTTCTCAAAATGAACCGTTTTCCATATAAATAATGATTGAAGTGTTGACAAAAATAATAGATTGCCAGCAACTCTTTCCTTGTTATGCAATATCCCTTTTCGTGAGTGCTCATTGCATGAGAGCCGCATGCTATAACCTTTTCGCACCCGTTGTCGTCTTTCTGTGATATTACTGCTCCAATCGTGTCAAAACTCGCATCAGTATCTAGAATGATTTCTCTTTCGAAATCTGGAAACCCTAGAATAGGTGAGGACATTAAAGCATTTTTCATATTTTCGAATGCGATGTTGCATCCATCAGTCTAAATTAATTTTTTGTTGTCTAACCCGCATAGCTCTTCTAAAACTCTTGCCTTTTTTGCGTATTCCTTTATAAATCTTCTGTAGTAATTGCATATTTCTAGGAAGCTTCTCAGATTCTTAACACATTTTGGCTTTTCAAATGATTTAATCGCGTCTAGCTTTAATGGGTCCATCTGTATTCCATCTTTATTGATTATGTGACCTAAAAATTTGACTTCCTCTTTAAGGATATGGCACTTTTCAGGGAATTTTCTGTATCTCGTAATTCTCTTTGAAAATCCATATAATCAAAGCTATAAATTTAGTCATCTTACAATGACTAAACACGATTTCAAAACCAAAATGCAATGATGGTTTAGAAATCAAGGATTTAAACTCTGATTAATTTCAATTTTGTATTCTGATATGTCCCAACGGTATTTTTATTCCTTTCTAGCTCTTTCAAAAGTAAATTAAATTAAGATATTTAGTAATACTAATGGAAAGATAAAATGGTATAAATTTAGGGTGGTCATTCGGCTTGTATTATATGTCAAGCAAAATGTTGCATATTATCCGTTTTCTAACTTACTTTTCATCTAATTAGTAGTTAGTCAATTTGAATTTCATATAACTTTTGAAAGACTCGATTTAAGGATAGACGTTTCGTATTGCGGGATGAGGTAGCGGAAATACATGAAAAATGGAGAATTGATAGAATAACAACTGCTTGATAAAATAATATATTTGACGTGTTAAATTGATACGAAGGAAAATTTAACCCGTCAATAATTGGAGAGAAATTTTTCAACATTTTAAAAACAATAATATTCTGTGTTTAATTCTCAAAAACTTATTGAATTGTGCCTGTGTTTGCTAGGTATAAATGTCGCCCAGAATGTATCCTTAATAATAAATAATATATTGGTAACTCAGTTAATCTCAGTTAAATATCGACATTGATAGTCAGAATTATCGTAGTGATATTTCAAAATCGTACGGAAGAGTTTGTAAATGAAATTAAAAAAAATTGTTTTCGGGGAAAAATCACACGGTGGAAAAATATCGTTAATGAATATTTCAATTTTTTGTTTTGATTATGTAACCATCATTTTCAATTTGAATTTTATCCGGTATTGTTAATGTCATTATGAATATTTTGTTTTAATAAGTAAATATGGACTCTATTGCAACATTATTTTTCGATTCTCATGTTTCTCAAATGAAGTCATTGCAATCTTGTAATTATACTTTCACATGGTCATTTTTGATTTATTACGTCATACCGAAGAAAATATCCCGATGAATGAAATAGCTGCAATGAAATCGACCGGGTTTCTAATTTTTTAATGAAATGCCGTTGATTCTGAATTTCCTTTACATAATTCCAGGAAATCTTGTTTCTTTTGGTGATTTTAGTATTAAGATCAATCCGATGGTGTCGGATATAAGATTTTAAAAAAAACTTTGATTGCGTTTCACAAAAATATATATTATGAAGCAATTACAAGCTACTAAGAGTTACTGAACCATATAAAACACAAATGGGGGAGTGGGTGGGCTGGGTGTGGCGGAGGTAATTGCCACCCACTTCCATATTATCTTTTTCTAATAGATAAATAATTTACCATAAATTATTCATGCAAATTAATGTGAATTAACCGGTGTTTTACTAGCTACTTTTCCCTAGTTTGTCCATTATCACAGTCATATTATGAATATAAGAGTTATAATATATAAAATATTAAATAATGTAACGAGAAATTGAACAAATATGTAGATAAAACAATATAAATTAATAGAATAAAAATAATATAATATAATTTTTATATATAAACCCAAATATAAACTTATTTCATTCATTTTAATTGCTTTCTAAAAGTATTATTACCAACCTTTTCCTTTTGTAATTAAGAAATATTTGAGGATAAAACGATATTGCCCATGCTATAAAATATAGCCATCCGAAAAAGTCAGCAACCCATAACAATTTATGAAGTGTCATAAAACCTTAAAGGTTAATTTTATTAATTAATGGCTTATATTGGTTTTTAAAAAATAGCTCATCAACAATTAAAGTATATAAATCATATATAGTAAACCCGATCAACTTACTTTAATTTCTAAAATTGTTTACCATAGTATTTATTATTCTTTAATAAACAACAAAACTTTGGATTCGTAAATAAATTATTGTAAATTTATAATATCTGATGTTGAAATATTGAATAAATTGAAATGTTGAATAATGCTATGATAATTTTAAAATTTACAAATTTTAAGCAAAACAATTTAAATATATACCTATCAGTTAAATTGACTTAGATAAGATTATTTAAACAAGGAGTTCAACATTTATTTTAACTGTAAAATATTCTTTAATATTTGTTGAAAATATATTAGTTTACAATTTCTATTCATAATATTTTTGAGTAACAATTAATTAATCCATGAATTGTGGGTTTATGTATATTTAGAATATTATTGCTCGAGAATAATCATGTAATCTCATTTTAAATGTGTAAAATAATTGTTTTCTTAATGTCAGGGCTGCGAAACCGTCAAAATTTAGGTTAGGTTCAGGTTCAGGTTCAACAACAAAAAAATTATGGGTTCAGGTTCTATGGCAAATTAATTATGGGTTCAGGTTCGGTTCGGATTCTAATTATTATTTAAAATTAAAGTATAAATAACACAAAAAATGATGAAATTCATTATTTTTTATTATTATTAAATATTATTTTTATCATTTTACTTTTTTCCATTTTTATTGAAAGAATTTTCAATCAATTTTAGAAATAAAATATTTTTAAGCGACTTTTAAGCTTTTTGAGGTGATAAAATAAATTTAAACGCTAAAAGGGATCTTTCAACACTAACTTGTGTTTCTGAAAAAACTAGAACAACTTGAGCTGCTTCATATAATAATGCATATTGAAGTTTATATTTCTCCCAAAATTCTATTACACATTTTTCCTTTGATAATCTCGAAAGCTTTTCAAACTATTCATTTCATGTTTATAGCTGTTTATAATATTATTTTTCTTTAATCTTTAGAAGTTGCTTCAATATATCTTGTTCTTTATTAATATAACTATCTGAAAGAAAATGCGTTTTCGTACAAATAATAATACCCCTTTCGGCGTTGTCATGTTGAATATATTTTTTAAATAATCATTGTGGTAAATATATGTAATTATACCTTCATCCATTTGTCATCTTTTAGCATTAATCTGAACCGTTGATCAAGATATATTGCATCATTCAACAGTTTATTATTAATAAATTCATTTTTTCTTAAAATTATACTTGAACATCAATTTGAAGCAAGTATAGTTGTGCTATTTAATTTTTGCACATCTAATAGAAATTGTAACCATAGTCCATAGAAATCTCTCAAATTCATTTGTTCATTCTGTAATTTTAGTGTCATTATTTTAAAAAGAATGAAAACCTTAACAAATTCAGAAAACAAATTCTGGATTTATCATATCAGAACAAAAGGTTTCGTAATTTGTTAAAGCATATTAACCTTCATCCGTCCATTAAATCGACTTGTGCACTAAAGTCCCTCGGGTCTTTTTCGACCCAGGTAGAAATTGTTGACTTAAAATAAACAAAATAGCAAATAATTAAATTAGTTTTATTAGTAACGGTAATGTTGATTGTTTAGGAATAATAAAGAGCGATTTATCTGTTAATTATTTATTTATTACATTTATTACATACGTTATAGGAATGTGCCTTACAAATAAATCTTTTACAATATTTACATTCTAATGCATGTTTATTGTCCGATTTTGGACAAATGTGACATCTACCTCTTTTTGGACCACGTATCCTTGCTGTTGGTACTTCTAAAGGAGATGTAGTTGTGCATTTTTGTTCTAACATAAATTGTTGGCAATTAGCCGGGCGTGGCAAATGGGTCCGTCTTGTCATTTGTTCTTTTATCAATAATTCGCCCACGGTTTCAATGACAATTCGCCTTCGATAATTTTTTTTATATTCCAATCTGAACAAACAGCTGTAAATAAAATAAATGCATTTGATATAGATATATCTAATATATTTGCAAAAACAGTAATTGGCCATCTATTTGTTTTTCTTCGAGTACTGTAATTGGCTATCATTTTGTCTAAGGTATCAAGTTGATACTATCAACTCCTCCTTTCGTTGCATTATAATCTAAAATAATATTAGGTTAATTTTCAGAACCATCTGACAATTCTTTTGTTTTGTGAAGAGTACTCTGAAGGACAACACATTAATTATTTTTAGGAAAATATGACACTAAGGTTGTATCCTTTGTAAATGCAAATTTTGAAGTAAAAATTTCCTTGCCTTTTACTTCGAGCAATACGGGTGGAATTGACGTTTTATTTTTTCGAATAGTGTCAATAATTGTATTTTTTTGGAAAGTAATATTTGACCTAGTTCATAAGAAGTGAAAAAGTTGTCAACTGTTACATTCCTCCCTCCAAGTTGTTGGCACAAATCTAAAACCACTTGCCTTCCTTGATTCCTTTCAAGTGCTTCACCAGCTACTTTTCCAGTGTATATATCTATATTCCATACATAACTATTTTTGCTATCGCACAGCACCCAAAATTTTAATACCATATTTAGCCGGCTTCTTTGGTATGTATTGTCGAAATGGAAATTTTCCGCGGTATGCAACCAATTACTCATCGATTGTTATATTTTCGCTCGGATTATAAAGATGTTGTAATATTTCGACCCATTTATTCCACAGTTCTCGAATTGGAGCTAATTTGTCAGTATTTCTTCTAGCAGCTCGTGTACTACGATCATCAAATCGAATGACTTTTGATATAATTTTGAATTGTTTTAGTGACATAGTAGCTCTAAATATATGTCGACCCTTTGTTTCATGCCATAAATTTTCCAAAGCCTCATTATTCGATTTATATACACCAGCTAACAATAAAAGTCCAATATATGCATCCAATTTGATAATATCAATATTTTTCCAATCCTCTTTATATATGCGATTTCCTTCCAAATTGGTATTTTGAATGATAATAGTTTTTATAGAATTTGTAAACAATAATTGAAATGAAGAGAGTTCTGCTGATATGCGAGAAATAGCATATTTTGTGATTCCAGGGGTAGTTCTAATCACGTTTGATGATGATTGACGGCCATGTTGAATAAAGGGCTCTGATTGCCATTCAATAATTTTATCCTTAGAAAGATATGGTATAGATCCAGAAGGTACATCATCTATGCCACTATCAGAAGTTTCAATCAATTCTTCAATATGATCTGATGTCTCTGAGCAGGTATCATTTCCGGTTAAAAATTCAAGTAAATTATCTTCTTCATATTCAATTCGTCTTGACATGTTGATAATTCTACACAAAATAGTAAGTAAGGGTAATAAAATAATGAAAACGTTTTTTATTTCAAATAAACACTTACCAAGGTTATAACGTATGTAGATTTTTTGAAATTTTGCCAGCAAAAATTTCAATAAAAACGAGAAGTGATGAAACGGGTAGCACAATTATTATTGATGCACACTCGTCCGCGTCTTTGAGTCGACTGTTGAAAACTATACAGTCGAATTTTGTAAAAAAATTACTTCTTAGAAAAAAGTACTTCTTAGAAAAGAGTACTTCTTAGAAGGTGATAAAAATAAACATCCGTTTGCGCCGCGAATTCTAAAATTTGTTCAAAAATGCACTTGGGTCATTTTCGACCTGAGGGACTGGAGTGTTACTTTTTTTACCAGAGATAATCCAGGTATCATATTTTTTTTCTTTTCCAAAATTAGTTTATCATATCAACAAAATCAAAATCACGAAATTACAGATATGTAGTATTAATATTTTATGATATATTTGCAAAACAAAATCGCTTCGGGTCGAAAAAGACCCGAGGGACGGATGAAGGTTAAACGTTGAATTCTATTGATTACAATTGATGACAGCCTTTTTTAAATTGAACTTTTCAGCTTAATGTGTAATATTTGGTGTCCTTTTTTTCTTACAAATTTCTATCAAATTTTTTAGTTGAACTCGAACCGGCTGAAATTTTGTATTTAACAGGTTTGGATTCAGGATTCGGGTCTGGGTTTGGTTCACAGCTTTGCTGAATATGAATGAAAAGTTATTGGATATAAAATATTTTAAAATTATATTTAATTAGTTCCAACATACTTCATTAAAGTAATAATAAAATGATCGGTCAAAATTTCAAAACATTTTTAAATAGCATGAAAAGTAGCAAAGATATAGTAATAGGCGGTTCCCTTAGATAAAATTGTTCCGGTTGTTAGGCTGGATGTGAATATTTTAGAATTCGTTTTAATGTGTAAAAAAGATAAGTTCACAACTACACCAAGTCGAATTAAACTATATGAAGCAATACTAAATAAAACAAATATAAATACATACCATTTTGGGGATCAGTAAACATGTTTAATTAAAATTATGAAACACAACAGGTATCGAGTACAAACACAGTTAAAGGAGAAATAGGGCATTCAAGAAACCTGCCAGCTCAAAAGAAAAATAATTATAAATAAATGATAAAATAAAAATATCGAAAATATAAGGAATATTGTCGAATTTAGAACTGAAGAATAATAATCAAATTAATTACAAAAGTTCGTATTATTACACGAAGGAGTTATGATAAAATTAATCAAAAATTATCAAAAATTTTTCATCAAATTGTAGAAAGATCAGTTAAACAAATAAATAAAATTAATTATTTAGTTGTTTAAAACAAGTAAAAGAATGCGCGATAACACCTGATGCGATCGAGTGATGAAATACACATTTAGTGTTATCGTGAATAGATAAAAAAAATTAGAAATAAACTTAATTATATTAAAAATAAATAAATTAGAGTGTGCAATGTTAATTTATAAATTCGTAGAATTAAATGACATACTGTTGGGTTTTTAGTTAATTTAAGTCGGTTACCTCTGACTCCTCGTGTCATTGAAATCAAAACAATAACGACCCAACGTATATTGAAATAACAAATTTTATCAACACTTTACAATCAATAATCAAAGTTACGTTTGACCGATTCTCAGCTCGGTGTTGATACTTTGATAAAGATAAAATTCACCTTTTATTCCCTTAGGTTCTCTTGACCAACATTTTCCTTTTGTTTCTTTGATTTGATCCTTTTTCATTCTTTTTATTCTTATTCTATCTCTTCTTTTTCCCTAATCTCCTAAATTCGTTTTTGCCTTTTCCTAAGCTCGATTTCTTCTTACCCTACCTGAGGCAAAATGCCGATTTGCTCTGATTTTCCCCTTCCTTATATATTCTTCGAAATCGGGATGACAAATGGTTATTGCCGAGCCAATCTTTCACTTGACATTTTCTTCCACGTATCTGCTTCGGCTGTCACCCATAATGGTCCAACGAACAAAGATAATTAATGGCCCTCCGGCCTTTCTACACGCACTATCTTCTCCTTGCTCTTTCCACTTAATCATTGTGTCAAGCTAATGGGCCCAAATCTTCCTTCTGTTTACTTTTCTTCTTGTTTACCCAGCTCGGGTTTCCCATTAGCTCGGGTTTTCTATTAGCTAATTAATTAATTAATTAACGTTTTCTGTTTTTACACATTTGAATGCTTTTCGATCCTTCCTAACCATTTCCTGATAAATCCTTGATCATCATCTTATTGACCATTAGCTAATCTATACCTGTCCCGTTTTCCCAATTCGATTTCGATGATTTTACAATTTATTGATTTTTCTCGGATTTCCGGATTCTTGCCTTTCGCAATTGCTTTTGGCATTTTCTAATACTGCTTCCATCACACTTTCCTTTACTATCAATTCTGTACATGATCACGCTTTTATTTGTCTTTTTCTTCACTTACTTTTATTTAAATTTTCAACCTAAATTTCATTTAAATTTAATTTAATTTACGGACCTCAACAATACTACTGTTGGCACTAAGAGGGTGTTTTGTTTTTAATTTTTTAGTGTTGCTGATAGATTTTTCCTTGAACGCCTTCATGACTATTTTACTTTTAACTATTCCTGTACATATGGCAAACCCAATGTTGGTAATGTCATTTACATCCAATTTTGAGATTATCATCTTTTCTCGTTCATTTACTGTTTAATGTTAATCTATCTTACTTCAAATCTGCCCTTATTTCTCGTTTCCATAATTTATTCCTAGACGCTCTGTAATGATTGTTAATGACTGAGTAGGTTTTTCGCTGTGAGCATATGTATGAGAAAAATGATAGAAATGCTATCATTAGATATCGTATATGGCTTGTTTCATTTTGGTCAATGTAAAATCTGAAGTCTAAATCCTCGAGACAGCTACTCCAATCATATTATGTTGCAAGATTTTGGACCCGAAGTAGAACCCTTGTTGCTTCTGCGATTTGGGTACTCTGGTGAGTCTTCGACAAATATCTATCATGGGGTCGACTCTATGTAGTCGACTCCATCACGTTCTCATCAGATATTGAGACAGTCGGACAATTAGTGTATGACTGAGTGTCTTATGCAAGTCATCAGTCAACACTACGAGTTCTCATTCATTTGCCCTCTTGGAAGTCTTGGGACTGCCTCAAAAAGAAGAATATTCATAAAAATTATATTAAATAAAATAAATGAAACATGAAATTTATTAGATTATAAATTATGTTTTACACAAATATCACTTACCACATAACGAGCATAAAGATTTGAATAAAATTCATGTAGCGCATAAAAATCTGAGATCAAAAATGGTTATAGGGCAAAATAATGAATTTTCGGTAAATATTTATACCAATTTTTTATGCCTGGCCGCACATTCCCTTCACCTCTGTGACTTCACGTACATAATTCTGAAAATCTCAACTTGATGACGCAAATATACTCGAGTGCTGCCTAATTTATGTAGTTAATTTTAAATTAAATTTTCTCAATTTTTTTTCTTTTCAGCACACACACACATACACACTCGTGATTTGTCACTAGGTGCATTGGTAGTTATCATTCATTTTACTGATTGTTTAAAACAATCATACTTTTCAATGATTTTATTTTATTTTTATTTTGCTGTTTCTTTAGCGAGTATCATTGGAAATTTTTTCATAATCCTTTTAGTTTTATTTATCTCTTATGTTGGTTATTGTAAATGTTTGCGTTTATCTTTTTTATTATTTGTAGTTATTTCTCCTCGATATGTTATGTACTTTACTTTGAGTTATTTGATGTATAATCATAAATTTTGATTCAGCTTGTTGCGGCTTTCGTGCTATGTATTTCCAGTGCATTCAAACAAACTCTCAAATTTTCGCTCTAGCCGAACACTTATTTCTTAGAGTGACAGAGAATATGTGTTTGAGAATTTTTACAATCTTGAATTGTTATTTTTACCGAAAAACACCATTGCTATCTTACAGGCCTCTTGATATTATGAATGTCAAGGTGTTTAAAGATCACTATCATAAGTCTTTATTAGAAAGATTTAGTAGTGATGAGAAAGAAATGCGTTGAAGAAAATATTAATAATGTCGATATTTTGGAAGTTTTTTATCTCTTTTAAAAAGTATGGGAACTTATTACTTCCGAGACTATACAAAATAGTTTTTAACAACGCTTTCAATTTTTCTCATAAATAGGAACAAGAAATTGTATCGATAAAATGGACTGATGTCTTCATTGATAAGGAATTTGAAGAAATGAATGAGGCAGTGGCGTAACTAGGGGACGCAGGACGCTGCGTTGCGGGGGCCCACCAGCCTATAGGAGGCCCAAAATTATTTTAAAGATTTTAATATTTAAGGTCCATTATGTTTTAGTTTCATTTTTGTATTATTTTTATGATATATGAAATAAATATCTAACATGTTTTTGTTAAAAAAAATTATTGTGGAATTATTTTACATTGCGCGGGGGGCCCAAATTTTGAAGTTCCGCCATTGGAATGAGGATATGAATGTTGATGAACTTTCAGATGAATCCGACATAGGCGATGAGATATAATGAGATATGATTAAATACACCTTCTTTGATTTCAAACAAAATATCTTAAAAAGTTTGAAAAAATGACTGATTTTTTAAATAAAGAATAATTTTTAGTAAAATAAAGATTTTACTTATAATTAAATTTTATATTTATGCCAAAACGAATTACCTCTATTTTTGGACAACTTTCAACTCGAATGCAAAATAATAATAATTATTATTTTCTCTTGTCAATAACATATTTTGTTTTAAATTTACTAAAACTTTTTAATCATTTTAGATTGCCTGACTGTTTAAATCAAAATTTTCATTTTTTTCAGGCAGTTGTTTATTTAAGTTTAATTAAATTTACATTTAATTGATTGATAACTCAACAAACGATTGAGATTTATATTCACAGAAAATGTTTGCTGTTCGACATTAAATGACAAATCAAATTAATAAATCATCATGATTAATAATTCATGGATAAAGACGGGATAAATCAACCGTTTTCACTGTAGATGTCACAATAAGGCAAACTAGACATTTTTTTCCTAATTCTCTTTTCAATTTTTAATATTCACAATTTTATTTCATGAAATGTCCCAATGAAATCATGAGCAAATAAACAAATTATTCATCAAAGAATTAATTGATGATTATTATGAGTTTAAACAAATAAATCTAACATGCGTTTATTATTTCTTTTCAGTAATGTCAAATTTTGAGTCACCCACCTTCATAAATGTCTATTTTAATTGACTCTTGAAATTTTTGTATTATAAATTTATCACTTAAAGTTTAAACAAATAGAAAAATAAAAGTAATATTAAAGTTAAATTATTTAATTTCATTTGCGAATAGCTCGATTATTTCTTTAAATTCTAATTTAGATGCTTTTTCTACTTCAATAGCTGATTGGCTAAACGCAATTATCATAATTAATTTTACCGCGCCTGGAATACTTTCCAAATCTTTTATTTTGGACCTAAATATATTCAATTTTATTCATAAATTTATCATCTATACCAGTAGTCTTCAAAGTGAGTTCCGCAAAAAAACTTTATACGTAGTTTTTAAGCTTTAAAAAATTTTTTGTTTAATATTTATTAATATAATTTTATAAACATTACAAGCTTTGTGATACCCAGTGCAAATCCTAATAGAAGACTAGTTTCGAGCTTTTGGCTCTCATCAGAACTATGCAGGAGACGCGAAGATTTCTCTTCGCGCCAGGTAAGTATACAATATTGCTGATTCAACTCTATTGCATACTTTACCAGCTACACTGGAAATTACATCATTTGCAAATTAGCTAAATCACAGAATAATATCTGCAAACTTGTTAACATAGCGTATGAAAAATCATATTCGCCTCTGGAGACACCGTCTATTTACAGAAACTGTTTACAAGTGCATCCGTAAACCTTTAGCATTTTCTAACTTGTAATGGAGTAAAATATTTTTTTACGGATGTCTAACATTAAAATAATATAAACATTACAAGCTTTGTGATATAATTTTGTTTATATTTATAGACTTTATAAAATCCGTTATTTTTGAATTCTTTATTATTAAGCAGACAACTCTCATATTGCTTTGAAAACTAAATACTGAAATCGACTTGATGCAGAAAATACCATGCGTTTACGATTAACAACAATTTCTCCCAATATTGCCAGTTTATGTAAAGAAAGGCATGCACACCCAAGCCGTTAATTTAAAAATTAAAATATTTATTTAAGGTTTTTATATTTGTTAAATATTATATTAGTAGAGTATAGTGTGGACCCGGGAACAAAGACATATGACGTCATCGATGACGCCACAAAGACATATTACGTCATTCCCCCTACCCCCCTGGGGGAGGGGGTATTTTTTTAAAAATTTTTAAAAAAAATATATTACGTTGCGGTATTTTAAAATTTATATTACGTTGCGGTACTTTAAAATTTAATATATTTTAATTATTAAATATATTACGTTGCGGTATTTTAAAAAACTTATTTTGACGGTTGACAAAATAAAATTATTATTACACACAAAAAATATTATTAATGTCCACACACGCAACAAGTTAGTGTTCTCATCGATATATTATTAATCTATATACTCCGAGTCTATCCGACAAAATATTCTGTCCCCCTATGGGTACTGCTCACAAGGGTACTGGTCACGCTCAACAACTCGCAAGGGTATTATTAAACAATGTAATAAAACACATATTATTATTATTATTATTATTATTATTATTATTATTATTATTAATATTATTATTATTATTATTATTATTATTATTATTATTATTATTATTAGTATTATTATTATTATTATTATTATTATTAATATTATTATTATTATTATTATTATTATTATTATTATTATTATTATTATTATTATTATTATTATTATTATTATTATTATTATTATTATTATTATGATGGGTACTACTCACAAAGGTCACAAATGTACTGCTAAAAAATATTCAAGACAAAACATTAAAAATTATACTTTAAATATACACTAAAATTTATTAACACACTGGGTAAAGGTCATAAAGGTAACTAACAAAACTTTAACATATTATTATTACACACAATGTATAAAATTGTTCACAAAGTTACTGTTAAAAAATATTCAAGACAATATGACTAATACATTTATTAAATAATTTAAACACATTATCGAAAATAATCATGTCCAAAATAATTATCATCTGCTGGATCATGGAAATCATCTGTATCATCTGCTGAGATAGCTTCCGTTGAATCTATAAATATATCGGTGTCACCGCCCCTATAATGGCCATATGCCAAACTTTTATTTTTATCCACCCAATTTCGCTTATCATCTCTACATGTCAAGGCTCTTTTATTATTTTTAATACTAAAAAGTTGGTGATTTTTTGACGTTATTCTAAACTGAGGGACTGTGTATATTTTATCATTTAAATAACAATCTAGATACGACTGATGTGTTAGTCCAGTATCTTTCATACTTATCCCCTTAGCCTTCATACTTTCCTCATCACCCATCAAACTGTAACATTTAGGTCTCAAGAACACCCAATCTTTATATAATAACCCTTTATTCTCGTCTTTGAATTTACCAATGACAGAATCAAGGTTCCTACTATATAAAGGATGATTTGGGTCATAATTCGAAGTATCTAATAATTGATCTCTAATCATCGCAGGTAAAAGAATGTCAAGACTACAATGTTTAATTTCCAAGAAGAAGGAATCTGTGTCTCCAGCAACGATATTAATTTCGCAGTTGAATTCGTCGCGATATTTTTGCAACTCTTCATACTGCAGCTGGTACATCCTGAGTTTGGATAAATCAAGTACGGTTTGACCAATGTAACTAGGTCTATTCAAACACACTATGTCCTTCCTCAATAAAACCGAAATCAAGTCATCATCGATTTTCGTGGATTTACGAAAAGTTGGTTTCGAACAGAATGTTAATAATCTCTGTGAAGAATTACACAGACGTAAATTAATACGTTTTTTAAGATTTTCAACAGTCTTGCCGTAAAGACTGTTGTTTAATAATTTATAAAAATTTTTATCGAGTTTATTTGTCGACGCTGCTCGTAACGCCGTATTTGTGTTAATATAATTTTTGAAAATTTTATCTTGTTTAAATTTAATTGCTCTATATGTTTTTAATATTTTAACACCAAATTTAATAAATATTTGTAGAAGCCTCCAATGAAGAACTTAGTTCCTCTTGGGGCTGTGTGTAAGTAACAGCTTCTCTATTTTCGAACCCGGTACACACATCTTTTCAGCGGCAACGGGAAGATCGTCCAGTTTGTCGTGAATTGACGTCGGTATTTCTAAATCCACTTCTATGGTATAACCATAATCAAGCAGATCTAAATCTACCGTTGTGCATTCAACAATTATATTATTTAATAAATTATCATCAGTAACCCATTCAAAGTCACTGCAAGGTAATGGTTGACTTAAAGCCCAACCGTATAAATTATTTATATCTATGTAAAGCAAAGCGGTATCCGGGTCTGTTTTTACATAATGTTTATTTACAAAAGTT
>CAUHTR010004275.1:0-37957 GCA_959609185.1 Schmidtea polychroa | reverse complement strand
GAAAAATGAGAAATAGATGGAAGATGTTATTGAATCAGAGTCTAATAAGTGCTTTCGACATTTTGTTGAAAGACGGGTATACGTTATTGTGGAAATCTGTTAAAAACAGCAAGCCTCAAGAACGATAAAACAAAGAACTGGTGATATGGCGTTCCTTAATATAAAAAATACTTACAAAACAAATATTTGACATGGATTCAACAAGACAAGAAACAACCTAAAGATTCACAACTTTCGAAATTAAAATTTCTTTTGTCAAGGCTATATTCAATTAAAGAAATCAGCATGACAAATCCAAGAATGAAGATGAATGACGTGTTATCTGCAGCAAAAATATTTGGAAATAGAATAATAATGAAATTGGATAATAATAATGAGAAGCAAGTAAACAATTATGCCAATGTTGCAAGTAGAGGCAAATCGAATATCCAATTAGAAGATCTTTCTAATAATTGTCCTTGATGTCAACAGAATAATTCTGATAAACGTCCTAAGTATACAAGCAAAAATGTAGTTTGTATATTGAAACTACCGACAGGAATACTGATAGGAAGATCACTAGAAGGTATTGCAAGAAAGCTTTATGACGAAAGTCAAAGATTAAAACCTCAGTAGTCTTAGACCTTAAACGCAGGTAAATGTTTTTGCTGTGGAGAAAAGAACATAAACGTTACCAATGTCCAATGAAAGATAAATACCTAATCCTTGAAAAAGAAAATCATACATTCTGTATATTTCATCATTTGAACAATGATGGTCAACATTCAAAAAAGAACAATTCCATGTATTTCCGTAGACAATTTAAATGAAGAAATAGATTATAATGATGATGATACTCTCTATGGAAAATGAGGAAGGAAGAACAGTTTGAGGAAGAAAACAAGTATAAAACCAAGGAGACCCCATTGCCTTCATTTTGTCAGTGCGAACGAGAGATTGAATGTAAAAGAAGAACACAATGAAGAAAAGAATCTTATATATAAAATGACAGATAAAAGATGAGTATAATGTAGATAAATAAAATAAACGTTTAGATGCAATGGGATTCTGGTGCATCAGTCACAATTAGGAGTAGATATCTCTGAGAGAAGATTGGTAAACCATATGCTGATGAAATGATGAACATTTTTCGTGACGTATTTGCAATAGGTAAGGAAAGGACGTTAGACAAGATAGTAGTGAGTGCCTTGTAGAATGGAAAGGTGTTGTCAAAATTCTAATAATTATGATTCAAAATAATTAAGCCACAATTTGTCGAATGAGTTGATACAAGGAATTATTTACAGTGAAACCTTTGGAGATAAACAATATTGAAGCAGATCTAGTTAATTACAAATTCTCTGACTTAAAATGGACAAAGAACTATGACATTGGCAAACAAAATAGAGCCCTAAAACTAGGAAGCAACAATAAAATGTGAAAAGATTTTTATGGCGTCAAAATTTGATCTTGGACTTACAAAACCGGTGAATAATGAAATGAAATTGAATGACGAATCAATTATGCTTGGTGCTTGAAGACAATCTATGTACGTAGAAAAGGCAATAAAAATTCTTGTCAAAATGGTTAAAAAAACTAAATTATTCGGAAGTATAAAAGGTCTGGGAATACTCTGCTGGTAACTTTACCAAAGAAAGCATGGAACATCAAAAAATAAATTATATATCGAACGAGCATCCTTAATTTTTGGCCAACCTTCAACAATCCCAAGAAATCCCTAATCGAACCAACATCAAGACCAATATATCAGGTCTGGTGCGGCCCAGTACTGAGGATATAAGTCACAAAAAATGTATATGGAAATGGTACCCCGTCAAAAGAGTCCCGACAAAAAGCCACTCGGCAAAAGGTACTCGGCAAAAATGCCTCTGACAAAAAGGCCCTTGGCAAACGGCCCCGACAAAAGGGCCCCCACCAATAGGACGGCGTAGATAGAAATATTTGTTTGCAAAAAAGAAGGATATTGTATGCAAATTTAACTTTAAAACGACGTCATCCGTGACTTTGAGCGTCAACTGGTATATGCCAAAAGAATGCCTACCTATCTCTGGCTACAAACGATTTGGACTGTTTAAAATAAGTTCAATGCATATAGTACCATGAAATGGCTTTTGCGAGAGAGTAGTTTGAATTTCATATGTACAAGGAGAGGCCGGAATAGTAAATTTGGCACGGAATCGATCAATCTTGTCAGTATAGAATTAGAAAGAGTGGGTGTATCAGACTGGTCCGGAAGAAAATATGTGGCGGTGCGGTATAAAATAGAATTTAAGCAGCGGTGTGTTTTTTACTCAGTGTTTACGCGGTTCTATTGGCGAGGGCCCTTTTGACAGGGTTCATTTTTATCAAGGGCATTCATATCAGAGGCTTTTTTCACGGAGTCTTTTTGAAGTGGCCGTTTGGCCCTGGACCCTTTTTGTTGGTGCCATAATATCGGGGCCCTTTTGACGAAACCGTTTTGTTAGGACCGTATTGACGGGTAACCATGGAAATGAATATCAAAAAAAAAGTTTTCAATTTATATATATATATATATATATATATATATATATATATATATATATATATATATATATATATATTTATATTAAAATATTAAAACGATTAAAGGTACTTTTTACATCGATAATTAATAGTCTTCAGTAAAATGGTTATAAACAAAACGTTTTTGACGTTAAATTGGATATGAGACAATTAAAGAAAAGACAAAATCTGTAAAAATATCTCAAAGGTGAATTTAAACATCTCTAACAATTTTAATAATTACATAAAAAATAAACAAAAATAGCTTTAAGTAAATGAAAAATATTTGCAATGCACCAAAACTCATTTTTATTACTAAATGTTATTTGATATCAGTTTGGAACTGAATAATTTACCTGCTTTCTTCACGTCCACAAGGAATGACTGAGATGTATAGTTCTGAACTCCATTTGTCGCAAAGCATTGAGCTGTGAGAACTTGTTGTGGATTCTTCATTGATACGAATGAGATTTCTCCTCCATTTATCACGACTTTGTCTGCCAAATCTTTGATTGGATATTCTTGTTTGTCTGCCTTGAGGAAATACCATGTGAATTTGAAGTTTTTACTAACGTCCATTTTCTTCTCATCTATATAAAAGTTGATAATGAATAAAACAATAATAAAATCAGTCACCTTCAAGATAACATCGTAATTTCTGATCTACAGAACCAACTTTAGGATAGAAATTAAAATCTCCTGAAAGACCAGAGACCCAAATGGTTAATGATCCTGTATGGGTATCTACAATATATTTATGGTGATGATGATAATAATGATAATAATAATAATAATAATAATAATAATAATAATAATAATAATAATAATAATAATAATAATAATAATAATAATAATAATAATAATAATAATAATAATAATAATAATAATAATAATAATAATAATAATAATAATAATAATAATAATAATAATAATAATAATAATAATAATAATAATAATAATAATAATAATAATAATAATAATAATAATAATAATAATAATAATAATAATTAAAATACCCGCTTTATTCACATCCACAAGGAATGACTGAGATGTATAGTTCTGAACTCCATTTGTCGCAAAGCATTGAGCTGTGAGAACTTGTTGTGGATTCTTCATTGATACGAATGAGATTTCTCCTCCATTTATCACGACTTTGTCTGCCAAATCTTTGATTGGATATTCTTGTTTGTCAGCCTTGAGGAAATACCATGTGAATTTGAAGTTTTTACTAACGTCCATTTTCTTCTCATCTATATAAAAGTTGATAATGAATAAAACAATAAAAAAATCAGTCACCTTCAAGATAACATCGTAATTTCTGATCTACAGAACCAACTTTAGGATAGAAATTAAAATCTCCTGAAAGACCAGAGACCCAAATAGTTAAAGATCCTGTATGGGTATCTACAATATATTTATGGTGATGATGATGATGATGATAATAATAATAATAATAATAATAATAATAATAATAATAATAATAATAATAATAATAATAATAATAATAATAATAATAATAATAATAATAATAATAATAATAATAATAATAATAATAATAATAATAATAATAATAATAATAATAATAATTATGATAATACCTGCTTTATTGACATCGACAGTTATTGCAGGTGAGGTGAAGTTATGAGTTCCATTTGTTGCAAAACATTGAGCTGTGAGAATTTGTTGTGGATTCTTCATTGAGTTGAATTTTATTTCTCCTCCTTTTTCATCAACTTTTTCAGCTAATTTATTGATTGGATATTCTTCTTTGTTTGATTGGAGGAAATACCATCTAAATTTGAATTCTCCACTCAGATCTTTCCCAGTTTTTGCATCTAATCATATATGATGAATGAATGTAAAATGCTAATGAACTCATAAACCTAATATCGAAGCTTGCAATTTCCTGTCAACTGAACCTTGCTTGGGATTGAAATTCGAATCCCCATCAAGACCGGTAACCACAAATCTCACACCGGATGGAGATTCTGGAACTGAAAGAAAGACGAGATTTACAGTATTATGAATTTATTTAGACACATTTCGTTCATATTCCATATTTAATTTATATCAAATCAGTAGATTTGCTCACGGTGCAAGGTGATGTTAAACGGGATCTTATGCTGCTCAATGTTTCATTCTACTTTTCTTAGCGATTGGTTGTTCTTTGAGTAAAAATGATTTCCAGAGTGTGAAGATATGCTAAACATGATTTCATATCTATCAATTTCAGGTTTCATGAATTGTTGGAATAGACTTTGTCTGTTTCATTATGATAATTCTTAAATTTGAAAATGTCTCTTTTTATACAATTATTCAAACCTTGGATCAACCGAATTATTTTTGTAAACTACAGCAATTCTTCACGTTTTGTATATACAATGGTACTCTATAAAAATGTTTCATTGTTTTCCGAAGACTTTCGTTTTTTTGGGGGGGGGTTATCTTTAGAACGTCCATTTTGATGTGTAGTGTATAATAATTATTTATTTTAACCATACTTTATCATTATTATTGTGATCATTTGAGTATATTTATTAACTTTTTAACGCCATAAAAAGTTAATTTGCTCTGTATATTTGTTCACACCATGCTAACCATAAAAATGAGCTTGTAAACGACTTTGATTTTGTATACATTTTGTTAGCTAAGTGACATAAAATGTTTTTAGATCTTATTTTTGCTAGAAATTTCTCTCCAAGTAGTTTAAGGCCGTACAAATAGTTTACGGCGTCAAACAGATTGATTGTTTAATTAAATCAAAAATTCATCTCCCCAGTCTAATTATTTTAAACAAGAATAATGATATATTTAATAAAGGAAAAAGAAAGGTTCATTAATTGCCATAAACAAGAACTACATTAGGCTAAATAAGGCCACGTATCCTATTGCATAACAAATACTGATATTATGGACCAGTGAAAATGTATTTACTAATGTAAAGTTTATATTTGATGTAATCAGAGAAAGCAGATGTTATCAAAGATAATAAATAACAATTTTCAAATATTTTCTAAATCTGTAGATAAATCTTTGTGAATGAAACTATCAAATTTGGTCTTATAATTTTGTCTACGATAAATTACATCTAAATATTTTTCTTGCAATTTTTCTCTGAAAATCCAACAGAAACTTCTAAGTTATTAGTAGTAAATTATTCCAAATTGATAAATAATTACATTAATTATCAATTAGAATAATTTTCGTTTTCGTAGAAAAAGAGATAATGAAACTTTAAACTTGCAGAGAGAGCTTATTACATCATTTATTAACTATTATATATTGAATGTAATGTTGGGATAATCAACCTTGTAACAGATTGGACATTGCAATTTAGAAATATTGTAAAATCTCAAATGTTAAACTATAAGAAATAATATAAAAATGAAAGATCTATAAAATCATGCAAATAACGGAATAATTTACCTGCTTTCTTCACGTCCACAAAGGAATGACTGAGATGTATAGTTCTGAACTCCATTTGTCGCAAAGCATTGAGCTGTGAGAACTTGTTGTGGATTCTTCATTGATACGAATGAGATTTCTCCTCCATTTATCACGACTTTGTCTGCCAAATCTTTGATTGGATATTCTTGTTTGTCTGCCTTGAGGAAATACCATGTGAATTTGAAGTTTTTACTAACGTCCATTTTCTTCTCATCTATATAAAAGTTGATAATGAATAAAACAATAATAAAATCAGTCACCTTCAAGATAACATCGTAATTTATGATCTATCGAACCAACTTTAGGATAGAAATTAAAATCTCCTGAAAGACCAGAGACCCAAATAGTTAAAGATCCTGTATGGGTATCTACAATATATTTATGGTGATAATAATAATAATAATAATAATAATAATAATAATAATAATAATAATAATAATAATAATAATAATAATAATAATAATAATAATAATAATAATAATAATAATAATAATAATAATAATAATAATAATAATAATAATAATAATAATAATAATTGATTGACAAGGACTATCGTATAGTCGAAAATTCTTTCATTAAATACATTATTTGCAGCAAAAGGCTTAAATTATCATTTTATTGTTTTAAATAATAAATGCTGCTACCAAGCAATCATCATTTTATAATAATAATAATAATAATAATAATAATAATAATAATAATAATAATAATAATAATAATAATAATAATAATAATAATAATAATAATAATAATAATAATAATAATAATAATAATAATAATAATAATAATAATAATAATAATAATAATAATAATAATAATAATAATAATAATAATTATAATTATAATAATTATAATTATAATAATAATAATAATAATAATAATAATAATAATAATAATAATAATAATAATAATAATAATTATGATAATACCTGCTTTATTGACATCGACAGTTATTGCTGGTGAGGTGAAGTTATGAGTTCCATTTGTTGCAAAACATTGAGCTGTGAGAATTTGTTGCGGATTCTTCATTGAGTTGAATTTTATTTCTCCTCCTTTTTCATCAACTTTTTCAGCTAATTTATTGATTGGATATTCTTCTTTGTTTGATTGGAGGAAATACCATCTAAATTTGAATTCTCCACTCAGATCCTTCCCAGTTTTTGCATCTAATCATATATGATGAATGAATGTAAAAATACTAATGAACTCATAAACCTAATATCGAAGCTTGCAATTTCCTGTCAACTGAACCTTGCTTGGGATTGAAATTCGAATCCCCATCAAGACCGGTAACCACAAATCTCACACGGGATGGAGATTCTGGAATTTTAATTGTTAAACTGACTTAATAATATTTCATTCAATATATATACATATTAATATAAGAACTTTTATTTCTTCCAGTAACTGATTTATAGTCTTCAAACTCTCTTTTCAATATATATACATATATAAATATTAAACTTTCATTCTATGAATTTTTAATAATTGCAAAATGTAATAAATTGATTAATAATGTTTTGTTTATTTTTATTTTTTGTCATTCGTTCAGTATAGCAATGTATCTCAAAGTCCAGGCAGTCGATTCTGTCAGTATCTTAGACATTTTGAAACAGAAATATTCATCAATTTTTTTTTCAATTTCTATAGTGAATGCTTAAAGAAGATAATTTTTGTCATTGAAATTGCAATGGTTCTTTGTGAATTGCAAAAAAAAATAAAAAAATAATAATAATAATAATAATAATAATAATAATAATAATAATAATAATAATAATAATAATAATAATAATAATAATAATAATAATAATAATAATAATAATAATAATAATAATAATAATAATAATCTAACGAGTTAAGAATATGGGGCTGGATATCATAACACCATTAGCATCTTTGACAACACATTTCAAAATAATGTTTGAATTCGGTTTCATATTCAATAATTTAACAGTTAAAATGTTTGGTTGTTTCTGGTATACATTGAAGTTGTCCTTGATTTCATTCTTTACCAGTTCAACGTCCTGTGAATCCTTCATTTCATACCAAGTAACATCAGTGGGTGGCTGGCCCCCAGAATGCAAACAATCAATCTGAATTGTTATCAAAATCTCCTAATATATTCTACATTTCTTTAAATACTTCTATCGTTTTGTATTCCGGTAAAATAGCTGTATTTCTTTGATTTTTAACAGTAACATCTACATCCTTCGACGATATGGAAACAATTAATGGTTTGAATATTGGTTTAATTGTGGTATCCAAAGTGATTGAATCGGACCCGTACTTGCTTGTAGCATTACATTGGTATAAACCATCATATTTTAAGGTGCTTTTACTGTCTGTTGTGAATACATATTCAATATGATTTCGTCTCTTGTTGAGGGCGCCCTAAATTAGTAGATGAAATCATTTCAATAATTGAATTTCACGAAACCCCTGATAAAGTCCCGTTTAAATAATGAAGTGTTATATCAGATATCTCTTCACTACGATCCGTGCAATCCAGTCTCTTGACAACATTCAGTTCCCCATCAAAAGTTGGTTTTAAAAATAACTTTGGCCTTTTCATTTCTGAAATATAAATAATATAATCAAATTGAATACATCAAGACAAGAAGATATAGGAGCAAGAATTAGAATAATGAATATAATCAATTTATAATAATTATTAAATACTAACCCAGGACGAATATAAAAATTACGTATGACACGAGTTTTAACTTATCAGTACACGATTGTTAGTTTTAAGCTATTGTTATGTCTTTGAAATGAAACTTATTTAATAGTCTAACCATGAGTAATTTACCGAAAACATTTCTTAATTCCAGAGAATATGAGTAGAGGATATTATTTAAGAAATTTTCAACGTCTTAAGTGCCGCAAACAATAAAACATAATATACATTACAGCGGGCGTAAATTTGTACCGTATGCGGAATCATACATTTATAAGTGAATATCAAAACCAGACGTAGAATAAAAGTTGATTATCACAACCTTTCCTGGCATCATGTGACAATAGAAACAGAGTAGGCGTATATAAGTCATGCCCATAGAAATTCACTTAGAAATTCACCTAATTTAATTAATCTATCATATACACTTAAGAGATTAATGATTAACCGTCATTCTAGTCAATAAAATATGAAATTCGGCATATAGACCTTTTTAACACGTTGAACGCGCAATGCGAAAAAACAAATGTATATGATTTGCACGGCAGTTAACGTGTTAAGCATGAATTATTTTCTAATGAAGAATTTGATGAATCTCGTGACAGAATAAAAAGAATATGACAAATGATATTGCAGAAAATTTTCTCCCATATATAATATTTTAAAAATAATGTAAATTTATTCAATTCATTTATTGGCATGTAGATATATTACTAATATTGTAAAGTTCTGGCTCTCTAATGTCCTAATGACCACTGATGAAAATAGGCTTTTAAATACAATGTCAATTGAAAACAAATCAGTGGTGAAAATTGAGGAAAAGTTTTTATAAATTTAATTAAAACAAAAAATTAAAATATAAGCACCTTATTTAAGAAAGTAGTAAAAATTATATAAAACCATTTCATTTTAAATAAATAAATAACAATAATAATCGCTTCTTTAAAACAATAAAAAATAAAAAACCCTCTCCTTAACTTTTTTTCGTTCAGAATTGTAATTCTTTCGAATTCTTGGCTTGAGGAGCATTAGTAACTTTACTAAACTGCCTCTTGTAAATTATATAATTATATAATATTTTTGCGAGTTCAAACTTTTCATGCTAATTTTAATAACACAACAAAGTCTTTTTGGGTTTCATGTGCACAAATACTCTAAGTTAAGAACAACGATTTTCACATGTTAACTTTTGTTTCAGTGTACGTAATGAAAATAATAAAAGGAAAATATATATTGGGTTTATTATTAACATAAGTTTGTTGAAAGCTAACTTTCTTTTCATTTTGGACAAAAACTAACAAATAAATAAACAATGAATAAACAAATTTTATTTAATCAAATGATTCCAAGGATATTACTAATATTGTTGGACAATATATTCGCAATACAATACATGGAAATACATGGAAATATATACAATGCTAATTGTGTGAAAAATTACTTAGTGACTTTTATTTATTTCATTTTATTAAAAAAGAACATGTTTGTTTTCTTACCTTGAAAAATAATGAATTGTGTTTTTACAAAAGTGAAAATATTTGCAAAAAAATTTTTACCGTCATTTCAACCTTTCAAAATATGGAATATATTCTTTTTCTCGCTCTTCAGTAAAATTAAAAACATTTTACAATATTATAGAATTAGTATGAAATTATTTTTATTTTTAAGAAAAATGCTAACTTTAATAAATGTCTACAAAAATAAATATTTTCCAAAGTATTTTTCTGCCGTATATAAAAACATGTAAGTTTAAAGAAGGTTAATGGAAAGTTTATATTAATTTAATTTTTAACTTACCATCTTCATCGACATGAATAAAGAATGGCTTGGATACATCGCTTACAGACCCATTATTTACACGGCATTGAGCATACAAGACTTGCCGAGGATTCTTCACCGTCATGAATGACAATTTTCCATCTTTTTCAATTACGTTTTCGGCTAAATCTTTTATTGGAGTGCGTAGATTTGTTTGTGTTTCAACGACCCAATCAAATTTGAAATTTTCTGAAACATCTTTATTTCCCTCAGTTTCTACAAATTTTTCAATTAAATATTTCAAATAACCATTCTGTAATCAAATTACCCTTTACAGAGCAAGTTAAATTTCGGTTTGAACCTTGCAAAGGGGTAAACATTGAGTCGTAATTCAGTCCGATGACGTTCACCGTTATTATTGGTTTGACATCTTAAATAGTTTGTTAAATTGAATTAAAAATACAAAAAATAAATACGATTCCTTTATATACTGAAAAATTAAAATTAACCAATTAATCAAAAGATTTATTTCCAATAATCTTTTAATAGATGCTTATACCCAGTGTTGAGCTTTGCATGTCCCACGGGCGCTCGGCAGAGCCCCTTGTTAACTTTTTAAAAATTTTGCGAGCCCCTTGTTGTTCTTTCAACTGTGATTTTGCGCTTCACTTCAAATTAAAATTTCTATTGTTTTAATGGGAAAACGTAAAATATAGAACTTTTTTTTCGTAAAATCAAAACCCTAACCCGAAAAACGCCTAAATTTTTTTTTGCGAGCCCTTTGTTGTCTTTTTCACAGCTCACCACTGCTTATACCCCTTAAATAATATAGTTAATACTATAATATTATAATAAAGAATAGACAGCTAATTTCATACGCCACATAATTAATAATTACTATAATTAGAATAAATAATTAATATTAATAAAAAATAGAGGTAAAATACTATATTAAGTAATTTATAAATAAATATATATAATTAGTAATATATAATTACTATAATTAAATAGGTTAAGAAATCAATTGATATAAATAAGTGTGAACTTTTACACAGAAATTAGAATTTTTGATCTGTGCTTAATCAGTATTGATTTTAAAGCATTCTACAGAAACAAAAGAGAGCACAGCTGTCGGGCAAATATTTGCAATTGCAAAAGACAGATCGAGGAATTAATAGAATTAGATTAACGAATGAAAACAGCTACTACCAGGAGAAATTTATATGAAAGAAACTAGAGAATTCCTGAAAATCACGCACATATATTATATATCTTTGGAGTCAGATATAACAATCTGTGCTAGGAAAATATCTATTCCACCAGATCAGAACCTTACATGTGCAAATGTGGCACCAAAACTAAATAAAATGCATTGTCATTGATAATGAATCTATTTGCCAAGTTTCAGCTCTATCGGATGACTGGAAGTGAGTTCAACGACGGCGGATCTAATATAAAGGATTTAAAAAGATACAATCGTTCAAATGTTAATAATAACAAATTCAGTTTGATTTCACTTTTTATTCCACTTTTCATTAATAATTTTGACTAAGGGATGATGTTCCTAAGGAAGAACGCCTAGAACTATTTTTTTATTTACTAACTGAAATTATCAACATTAAAATCTGCTTTAAACAATTTTAATACTTTTTGTTTATGACCAAGAATGGGAAATTAGACTAACTTTGCCTTTTCACATATAGGACCAAATAGACATTAATCAATCGAATTTCAAGCCATATCACTATTTTCCTAAATATTCTTATAAAATGATTTTAAATTGCTCTGCCGCCACTTGATAGGCCATTATTATGCCTGTGAATCTGAAGAATTTTGTTATCCCATTTAAATGATTAATTAGGACATTATTTTTCAGGGACACGACACCAATCTGTTTTTTATATGACTGTTTTGCATAATCTATTGTAGTATTAACTGGCTTGAAAATTTCATGAAATATTTGACAACACATGTAAAATTATAAACTTTAACTATGTTATTAACGAGCATCTATTATTATTGGAATTTTTACTTCCGTTAAATGAAGAATTGCAAAGTTAACAGTAATACACAAAACTAGCGAGATTTTAAAGAAAAATAAAATAGTGAAAATTTCAAATTAAAAATTATTCATTTTAAAAGTTATTGATACAATTTTCTTTTTTATATTATGGGGAATCCCCATGATACAAAATTTCATTAAGAAATGTAAAAACATTAATACTATACAATGTAGCCCAACTACTATACCTTACGCGGTCTCTCAATTTGCCCAATATGATAATTTACTGTGTACAGGAAACCCTCGATTAACGCAGTTAATTGGTTCCCGAAAAACGGCGTGTTAATCAAAATCGCGTTATTTGAAGTTAATAAGCAATGTGAAAAATTATAATTCGTTCCAAGTTCTTCAGAATAGCAACCAACATTTCTTTAAATACAATTTTTATCGCTATTTAGCGTACCATAGATTATAAACAAAGTATATACATTTGCGGTAAAAGTTTAAAATACACAAATAAATACAATTTCCTTGAAAAAGAAAGAATTTCTAGTACATACAATGTGTATATATATATGCACTGTACAGGACAGTACGTACATAGTATGTACAGTTACGTATTATATTATACTGTATTGTACAGTACAGTACAGTATGTATACGATATCGGAAATATGAACAGTAATTTCATTATTTAATAAATTTATTCCATTTATTCTGTGTGTTTCTAGAGCTATTTTTAAACTATGCAAGATTTAGTTTTTATCGAAATTTTTGCCAGATTGCTTGGTAGCGAACTATAAACCGCGTTAAATCGAATTACGCGCTAGTCGAACCCGCGTTAATCGAGGGTTCCCTGCAGATTACAAATTATTATTGTTGAGTTATTGTGGGAACAAATAAAATTTTTATCAGCTCAATTTATCAAATAGTATTAAAATTTAATAAAAGAATAAATAAATAGAAGAAATCTAAGATAGGATTTATAACCGCCCATCAGATAAAAACATTTATTAAAAATTACCAATATAAAACTGCAAAAATATCTTACATTTGATGTCTACGGAGTCTGAAAATTCTGTTCCAGCTGAATCTTTCACAATGCATTTTAATTTGAAATTCATAACTTTTGTAATATTTTCAGTTCGAATAGATAATATATCCGAACGCTTTTCAAATACTTTATATGTTTTAACAGAATTTCCTCTCTTTAATTGACGAATTTCAGAATTCTTTTCAAAAAACCAATTTGCTTCAAGCGGCGGCTTTCCTCCAGTATATAGACAATCGATCTTACAGTAATAAAATAATTTCATTTATTCATTTATTTATTATTATTATTATTATTATTATTATTATTATTATTATTATTATTATTATTATTATTATTATTATTATTATTATTATTATTATTATTATTATTATTATTATTATTATTATTATTATTATTATTATTATTATTATTATTATTATTATTATTATTATTATTATTATCATCATTACGCCTAACTTAGCTAATGAAAAGGAAGCAAATGAAATGGAAGTAACAAAAATATTAATTTCATAAGTGAGTCAAGAAATGTAATTATGTCAAATATTACTTCATTAACAGATCCAATGCTTGATTTAATATATTTCATCCCAGATTCCTTAGAAATTGGTCCAGATTTATTTGTGATGTTGATCAAAATTGGTGGAAATTTTGGGATATATTTCACATCAACTATTAGGTGATCAGTTCCGAATTTGTTTATGGCTTTACATTCATAAGATCCAATAAATTTTAGTGGATTTTCAGCATTGAATGGCAAAAATAATTCAACAGAATTTTTCTTTTTGTTGATTTTGATCTAAACAAAACAGGAGGTAAAAACAAATAAAAGAGAAATACAATTTTTTACATCTGACGATGATCCACTTAAAAATGTCACATTAATATTCGACATTTCTCCACTTTGATCCAAACATTCTAATCCTTTGATTATTCCATTTTTTTCGTCTACTGAGTAGTTGGCAAGCAACTTTGGCTTTCTTAAGCCTGAAATTTATATATATTACTTTAAATTCCATTGTTTTATTCTATAAAAATTATATTAATATATTAAGATGAGATTGAATTTGAAACTAATTGAAATATTTTTAGTAGAAATAAAATTAATCAAGTCAAAATATTTTCATTTTTGAGGATATATAAAACGAATATTTAGTGACCTAAATATCAAATTGTCAAATAAAATAATAAATCTTGTTTTAAAAGAAAAGTGTGAAATTTTAATAAATATTTGTAAGTAGTAATTGTTTTTTGTATTTTTTGATCAAAACATTTTTGTGAATATATATTATGAGAGATAAAGTACTAATGTATAATACAGTTAAATAATACTCAAGAAAAACTACAGATTCCAAAATCATAAAAAACTATATAAATGAGGAGTATTGGCATTTTTTAGAATTTCTTAAAGAGAATACTAAATTTTTTTAATTAAATTTGATAATTCCTCACAATTTCATTATTTTTGAAGACCAATCCTTCTCATAAATTCTGAATATATTTATGACAATTATTATTGTATTGACAGTGAATGAAATATCACAAAAGGTACTATATATATATATATATAAAGAGGAATGTATATAGATATTGATTTGACTATCGGGAGTGAAGCGGGTGCTCTAACCCCAATTTTTTGGAAACCAACACCTTTTGTGGTTTCTCATGAGCGTGATGTTAGGCACCTTAACCAGATGTTTGGTTCATCCCACGTCGCCAGTTCTGCTTACAAAATATGACCCACTAGGCATTCATATTCGATGAACATCTCCAATAAAGAGAGACATACTTCGAAACCATTTAAAGTTGAGAATAAGTTGAGAACATTTCGTCCCCAATACTTCTAATCATTCGCTTTACCAGGTAAAACTACAATTTCAATAGCCAGCTATCCTGACGGAAACTTCGGAAGGAACCAGCTACTACATGGTTCGATTAGTCTTTCGCCCTATACTCATGTCCGACGATCGATTTGCACGTCAGAACCGTGGCGGTCCTCCATCAGAGTTTCCTCTGACTTCAACCTGCACAAGCAAAGTTCACCATCTTTCGGGTCTCTACATGATCGCTCAAACTCCACCCAGATGCGAACATCTTCAGACGGTTCGATGTTGCACTCTGTGTTGCCACGAGATCACATCACAGTCTACCGAAACAAACCTTTACATTAATTTCGCCATGGGGTTTCGTAAGGCCCTTTGACTTGCGATCACGAGATACATACTATCAAATTATTTTGACTAATATCGGGCACCTCAGCTAGTATATTATATGTAACAAATACATACACCATCAAGTCCAAATTGAATATACTATAAACAGATACAATATGAGTAACATTAACGTGATACAGTTTAGAAAAGGAAGTAACAAATAGATAAGATGAAAATTGAAGAGCACTTTTAATTATTTCTGGGTGTATTTAATCAAGGGTGTGCTTAATTATTCACATGCTTTTGACTGCATATCACAAATGTGTATGCGTATGCACCGAATTGAATCAATTATTTTGGAGTCATAAAAATACGGAATTGAAAATAACCCTGTTTTAATAATATGTATTTTTATTATTTTACTTTGTGCAACTCTTTTCTTCTCATATATCAGTGTTTCTTGATATATCTAGCCGTTCGGTGTTTATACTGTAAATAATAGAAAACTTTAATTCGCTTTATCATTATCCTCGTAGTGACATAATAATCAGTAATATAATATTTACAAAATTATATTAATAAATTTACTGTCTTCATTTGTAAAAACTTCAAAATCCTTTGATAAATATCTTTTTCCCTGAACTACTACGACACATCGACCTCGAAGATTTTTATTTGGTTTCACAATGTTTAGGATCAATGTCCCTTTATCAACAACTTTAGATTCAGATAGAGTTTCAATATTAATTGGTGTCCCATTTTTTTCTTCTATCTGCCAAAAATACTGGAATGTATTGTTTTCCTTTTTCGTCACAGTATCTAAAGATGTGCATTAATATTGTAATTTAGAGAAGGATTATTTTCATTTACCTAAACCAAAACACTGCAATGTCTTATTAGATCCTTGAATTAGTTGAAGATTGTTATTTGCATCAAGTCCTTTAATAGTGACATCGATTCCTGGAATTATTCCTGAAAAACATTAATTTAGAAATTTCATTATTGTTTTTTACCTTTTATAGTCAATCTATCATTCAGAAAGTGGCTATCATTCCTTGATTGGCAGAGATAATTTCCTGATTGAGTTTCAGCATCAAACTCATTTATTAGCACTGCAGCATAATATTGGGAATAATTTGCAAATGGCACCGGCTTATTTACAACAGACAAATCTCCAGATTTAGCTTCGAAAACTATTTCTACATCAATTATCGGAGCTTTGAATCCGTAATAATTGCATGAGATCTGGTATTAAAATAAAATATCTTTTTAATAATAATAATAATAATAATAATAATAATAATAATAATAATAATAATAATAATAATAATAATAATAATAATAATAATAATAATAATAATAATAATAATAATAATAATAATAGGTAAATTAGAGATCTAAAATTTGAATTAAAGTAAATTATGAATCTAAAAATTGAATTAAAGTTTGAACATTTTAAATTAAAGTAATTTTTTTTAAATAAGTAAATTAAAGTAATAAAATTTATTATCAAAAAGTTTGAGTAATAGAAGGCTTTTGAGAAGTCAAATTTAAATGGAAATTTTTATGAAATAATTTTCCAGCGCAAAATTAAATACAAATTTATATTAAATTAATTTCAAAGACAGATTTCAATTAACTTCTGCTAATAAAAATAATAGTAAATAAGGGTTATATTTTGTAAATAAGTAAATGAAAAGGCTAAATTTTAAAACTAAGTAATAAAATTTGAAAGAAGATAATAATTGGTGGTAATTATAATTAAAATTAAAGTAAATTATGGGCTTAAATTTTTAAATTAAAGTAATATTTTTAAATTAAGTAAATTAAAGTAAAAATTTTAATTAAGTAAATTCACATTCATCATCATTTATGTCATCTTTGATAGAATTTGGTATTTATAAATCTATTGTTGAATGAACAATCTTGTATTTATGTTTTACAGAAAATTTCATTACTTCTAACCTAAGGAATCATAGTTGTCATATGTCTCTTAGCACTTTTCATATATTGAGTACGCAAACGACATTATAGGTTTATTTTCGTTCAGTGAATTTCGTACTCCTTGTGAATATACTGAAAAGATTTGATAAAGCTTACATCAACATCAAGGTGACAGTCAAAGTATAGCTTGCACAATTTCTCTGCGTTGGTTTGAATTGTATTTCGTTGGATTTTATTGTGAAATGAATAGAGCCATAAATATTTTCGTATGTTTCATTATCCCATTATCGAGGTATTTTGATTAATTTAAAAGATATAATAATTAATATTTTTAGTATTTCTTAACAACAGTGCTACCTTATGATAACTCGATGCATCATTGGATTACTTTGGACATTATGTCAATTTTAACCAAGATTTAGAATGACTCTGTTTCTTTCGTGATTATTTGTTTTGGGATTTTATAAAAAGTTATAACGGAGCATTATTATGTATCATTTGATAAGTATATATATATATATATATATATATATATATATATATATATATATATATATATATATATATATATATATATATATATATATATATATATATATATATATATATATAGACCATTGTATAATAGCTTTCATCATAAAATCCACATGTACTCTAGGAAATCCTATATCATTATGTAATAAGGGTCAAATAACTCTTCTTGAACCCACAAAATTATGTCTAATGAAAAGTCCATGTTAACCCCTATAATCAACCCTTTATTGAGAATTAGGCTTACTATTGTTGTAAAAGAGAATTTTAATTTTACAGGAATTTCAAATTAAATTCCAAAAGAATTATAAAATTATTAATATTTACCAGAAGTTTATTTCCATTTATTATTTCGAGAGTTTTCTTATCCCCTTCGACTTTGATTTCATTGACTCGTGATTCGAATTGAACATATTCATTCATAGGAATTTTTGCTAAAATGAAATAAAAGGATCATTAATGTATAATTTGTTTATATCACCAGAAAATAAATATAATATTGTACGGTGACAAAAGAAATATTCCGTTTATTATTAATCATATCAATCCAGGATTTCCTTCTCTAATATCCATATGGTTTCCTAATGGAGATTCCGTAAAAAAGCAACTGTGATTAGACTGCCATGTAAGAAATTTTGCACATTGATAGATTTTTTTGTAAATTTTTCATTGTGAAGGTATGAAAATTAAAAGGATATGTATATATGTATTATATATATATTAACTCCAAGTAATTCTCTTAATCATTAATATTCAAAAATAAAAATAAGTTGGTCTTCAAATTAAAAAAATTGTTAAAAAAGCAAAAAATAAAATTTGACACGTGTAACCTTTCGTTTATCCGTTAAATACCGTGTAATGAACCTTCTACACAATTTCCTGATTCCTAATTAATCCAACATAAACTGTATTGATACAAAAATTTAATTTTAGAAAAAATTCCATTTGTGTGATTTTCCTTATTCTTAAACAAAATTTCTTTCAATTTTGCAATGTTTTTTACGTAAATCTTTACAGATCTTCCACTTGTTTGACCATCAAATACACTTGCAATATCGGAGGAAAACTCCCGAGTCTAGTTATATATTGATGATCTCGAAAGAGCTTATCCTTCATATGTATCTTCAATCTGTTGAATTATTTATTTATTTTCTACTTCCTTTAAAAGTAGAAACATAATTAGGCTTCTAAATTCCGCTGCATCAAACAATTTTAATATTTATACATTAAAACCGACTAGAGATTTACAACCTTTGTAAGTGTTGTATTTTAAATATAAAAGAATTTAGTTCTAACGTTATTATTTCTATGCGAGTTTATGGACTTTTCCGCTTTACCAAGTATACCTTCAAGAAAATTAAAATAAATGTACATAATTATGAAAATATTCACAATAGTGACAGGAAGTATTTTATGTCTATTCATTATAGACAAAGATTCAATTAGAAAAGATTTGTAGAGGCAAGCTCAAGGAATACGAGATCACAGTTACTAATTCATATAATTAGGTTTTATAAAAGTGCTTTGAAAATATATATAATTAATTTTACAGAAATTGAAAACAACATTAAAAGAACATCTTGAGTAAGACCTTTAAAATTGAATTCTTTATAAGAAACTTAAACATACTTTCACGGTTTTCTGGAAGAACAATGTAAATGACTCGTTGATTATACCGATTTGTACCGATACATTTATATGTTCCTTGATCGAAGAATGGTGAGAATGGATGTGAGTTCCAGTCTAGAGTTCCTTGATTATGCATCAAGTAAATATTAATCTATTTGATAAATTAACAGATAAATTAAATGACAACATTATTTCTACCTTCAAGTTTTGTATTCCGGTTTCTTTAACTATTTGAATTTTAGAAGCGACTGCAGTTTTATCGCTACAGATAAGCTTTTGAGGGTAGAATGGATTTTCCTTTGAATATTCAGGTACAAAAACCAAATCAGGATGAAGAAGTTCTAAAATAAAAGATGACCTTAAAAGAAATCGTAATATTGAAATTTATTCTAACTATTTTCAATAATATTGACAACAACAGATTTGGACGCATAATCTGTTGTACCGTTACGTATTCGCACTCGAATTTCCATATTTTTTAAAACAGAAACATCTTGTATGATAACTTTCTTCCCAGTTACTTCGACTTTTGCATTAACTTTATCATTTGTGAGAAGTGAGTAATTTGTCGTACCGGAATGTCTGAACTCCCAAACACCATATAATTTGGTGGATAGCGAATTATTGCTTAAATCTAGGTAGTTTCACAATTTTAAGTGAAGATTATTAATAAAAGTGTTACCAGTCTCATTATAAATAAAAACAATATTTTCTCCTTGTTTTACCGCAATTATATCTGGCACTTTCTTTCCTTCTTCATTTAATAAGTCTATTTCTAATCCATGACCGAAACCTAGTTTTTGTCATTTTGAAATTAATTAGTGAATTAGTAGTAAGTGATTACCTTCTACTTGGACGGTCTTCGTTAATAAACCAACATGACTAACTGCCTGACATTTATATTCTCCACTGTTTCTCTTTCGATCAAATTTCTCATATATAAGAGAGGTTACATAATCCGATGATTCAACTGTAACACCACTTAATTGGTACTCATTTACAGGAACCCACTTGAGACTTATAGGATACGGATGGCCGTAATAAACGCAAATAATCTGAAATATAAGAGACAATATTTATATTTATAATTTTATTTATTTATTGTTGTTTATTATTATTATTATTATTATTATTATTATTATTATTATTATTATTATTATTATTATTATTATTATTATTATTATTATTATTATTATTATTATTATTATCATTATGATTATTATCATTATTTCATTAAAATCCGATTTTACTTTCAAACTAGTGTCTCCTTGAATTCTTATTTTATTGTTGATTACTTGAGAAGATGAGAAAATTGAGAGTTTCGCTGGGAATTTATCTAAATGGTTCAAATTAATAATATATAATAATAATAATGAGAATAATAATAATAATAATAATAATAATAATAATAATAATAATAATAATAATAATAATAATAATAAAAGCCTCTTGTTTTTTTTCTATGTTTTTATTTTTTTATGATCATTTGTAACTATATAATTATTATTAATAAACTTTGAGTTTTACATCACTTTTAGTTTCCTTTGCCTCAGAAAGGGTTAAATGTGTTTTAAAAATTAGGATGTTAAATAACTTGAATATTAACCATTGTTGTGTTTAAATATAAAAATTACTTAAATTTCATTAGGAAAATAGTTTTTTCAATGCAAATTTTTAATTGCCGGAGATGTCAGCCAACAGAGGAAAGAAAAAATATTTCAATCAAAATCATAGCTAATGGAAACATCCAAAAGAAAAATGTCAGAATCAAAGAAGCAATTCTCATCATAAAGAGACAGCCAAAGATCAACACTAAAGAAGAAATCAATGAAATCATAAATTTGATCTGTTGTCATTGACCCTGAGAATAACTGACATTATATAAAGAAATTAAAAAGTTTCAAAAAGTTTCAAAAGATAGGATTTAAAAATCAAAATTGACACATGAATTGAAATATTTAAATAGCGTATATAAGTAGTTATTGGAGGCTTTATTTTAAAATATTTTGAAATATTTTATTAGGCTTCTAGAAGCTAATTATAGAAGCTTTATAAAAAAAATTTAAAAATTTTTAGTTTGTGTCATTTTGAAATTTTAAATGGTATTTATTTTATTTTATTTTATATTTTAATTTTCAATAAAATTTTGAAAATTTTAATAAATAAAAAAATAAAAAAATTCATAAAACGAAAGTATATATTATATTTAGAACAAATGAGAATGAAGAGAAAGGAAATAAAAGAAAGATTGAAAGGTATTTTCGGGAAGAACATTGATAAATTCCAGGAGATTGACAAGGACTATCTTATAGTCGAAAATTTTTTCATTAAATACATTATTTGCAGCAAAAGGCTTAAATTATCATTTTATTGTTTTAAATAATAAATGCTGCTACCAAGAAATCATCACTTTATAATAATAATAATAATAATAATAATAATAATAATAATAATAATAATAATAATAATAATAATAATAATAATAATAATAATAATAATAATAATAATAATAATAATAATAATACTATTTGTATTATTGTGCTGAGGCAGCAAAATTGTTTTTGAATCTTTGCCGAATTTATTGGAAGCAATAAATATATATTTGCCCGAATCATTATAAGGATTAAATTTAGTATTATTTGCAGTGAAATTAATCATTAGGAATCCCGGTTTTGACTGAACTTTTTTCTATATTCAAAAAATGTAAAAATGATAAATAATTTTATAAATATCACTTGATCAAAGTATTTATTAAATACATTAACTGTGATATCTGACGTAGAGTTAGGTCGTGAATCTTGACAAACCACTGCAACAGGATATGGTGGTTTTTCTGGATCGTATATTACGTTGACAGAAAGTTGAGGGGTTTCAGCTGAAATAATATTTATGAGAATTGAAATAAACTATAAAAAATATGAAAATTGATAAATATTAATTATAAATTTTGATACTTGTTTAGGACACCTTCTCACTATATAATATTAAATAATTAAAATTAAAATGTATAAACTCCATGTCTGAAATTTTAACGTCAATAAACATAAATAAATTATTTAAGCAATTAAAACAACAGAAAAAAACAATCTTATTTCGTCAAGTTATTGGTTTGTTAACTAGGCAGAAAAGTTATTGAAGTTGTAATAAAATAATGACAATTTCAAAGGGAGGGACACTCCAAAGACAAATTTCAATGTGTTGTAAACGACCTTATGCGGGAAATAAACCAACAGTTGGAAATGTGATTATTTATTTCTAGTCACATAATCAGGAGTGTGAAATGTGGACTTGTTTTATGCTTTTATTGATGACTTCCAAATTTTCATTTTGATATTTTGATATTTTGATACACATCTTCTAAATTATTTTTTTAAATCCGGTTCAAACTTTAAAGTCATAATTCCAAGTATTTATTAAAATGAAAATTGTATAATTTCCAAACAAATTTTCAGCGTTGAATAAAATATTTCAAAAGCCATTTATTAAAATTTCGATATATAAATATATTTATTTATAAATGATTTACTAATAAAAGTTTGTTTAATTTTTTAATTTAAAAATTTAAAAATTTCAATTTAAAAAATCCAATTTAAAAATTTTTTTAAAAGTTATTTCAAATAGTCAATTATTTATCATTTAAATTAATTATCTTAATAAATTATTGAAATATTTAATTCTCAGCTGGAAACACCTCACAATCACATCACTCTGAAAAGGATTTACCATTTATATCTTATTTTCACAACTTTTCATTTCTTCAGTAAAGTAAAAATCAAAGTTTTATTTCAGTGAAATTTAATGTGTGACTTTAACACATTTTATGTCACCAGGGGGTTTTATTTTGATTTTAGTAAAATGGGTTTCAAAAAGCTCAAAACAATTATGATTGCAGTCTAAAATATGGAAAATTTCTTGAATTTTTTATACACTGTATAAACCTCAGCTTTATTCGAATCTTCCAAATATAAAGTCTGCTCATTAAACTTTGAAAATACGTCTCCTACGTGCGTAAGCTCTAGAATAAATTTCTCTTCGGACAAAAATTTTACATATTCGTTTTGTTTGTCGAGAAACATTGCAACTTGTCTCCGTAATTCAACAATCCTTATAAACACTTTACCTTGCCCTTCGATAGTCAAAGTGCTTCGGTATGCAAAAGAAGTGACTTTTTTAATTTGCATATTTCTTCATATAATCTTTGGAATAAGAGTGTAAAGATTTTGATTAAATTTACGATTTTCATAGTACAAAAAATTATTTAATCTGTGAGAATAACACTTACTTCGATCCTTTTTTATAACTTTAAAAGTAAATGGTTCCGAGTACATAATTGTGTTGAAATAATCAGCTTTACAAACGCCGACAGCTGAAGTGTCCACTGGGTGATAAATTAATCCACCGAATGTAATTTTGTCATTATCTTCAATAAGTTTTTTCCAGTTCAATACATTATTATTGTATGTCATGTTCCATGAATATTTCACCCCCGGCAATACTCTATTTGACCGAGCATCTAAATATTATAATAAACCTTTGATTTAAAATTTAATGTATAACTAACCATAAGCTTGACAGATAACTTGACTCGTATCCTCTTCTACATTGGAAACATATTTATTATCAATTAGCCCGAGAAGTCTGATTTTCATGTCTAATAAGAAGATTTATTGAAAGGCCTTAGAAATGTTTCGCACAAACCGATATTCCTTTGATTGACATCGAAGAAAATAAACCTTGATTCATAATTTTTATTTTCGTATGTCACTGTGCATTGTCCTATGTATGAGTTCAATGTTCGATTAGCTTTCGAAATTTTCAGTTCTTTGGGGGTGATTTCTTTGGTAAATCCAGGTAACTCCGATACCGGTATTTTCTGCCCCATTGTCGTTTTAATTTTCCACACAATGTTAGAGTCTGGTATTTCCGTTTCTTCGCCTTTGACTATAGAAAACCACATAAATTATTTTTATTTAAAAAAATCAACAATCATATTAAACAAAATAAAAAATATTATTTGAAATTTAGATTTTATATTTTATATAAATTAATTAATCTCAATAAGGATCAAATATCAATTCAAAGAAAGCATGAAGGACTTGAAGTATAAACGTGTTTTAAATGTATTTTATCCTGAAAAAATAGTCAACCACTCTTTGTTGTATAGTTTTTAATATTATTTTGTTTTGTTAAATTAAGTCGGCGTTTAAATTTATTGATAATTCTTAGCGTTCTGAGAAATGACAATCTCTAGCAATATATAGTGTTTATTGATACTAAATTTAATACAACAAACTTTCAAACTTAAGTTCAAGAACAGGATTACAATTTGAAATTAATTTAAATTAAATATACTAAAATGTAATTATTTTGCTAAATGGTTACTGAAGAATCACTTTTACTTTTTAAAAATTCTTGATTTTCTTTTAAATTTCTCAAAGAAAGTCGATACCTTTTCAGACCTACGAGAACAAGGAACAAGCTTTAGAAAAAATTAAGAATGAGGGAATCTTAAGCATTTCAATGACAAATATTACAAGGTGAAGGCAAGAGAGTGCAATCTAGTCAAAAGACGTTCGAAACAATGTCAAGTGGAGAAATATGGAAGACAGGTGCTTTAGACCTGTCCTGTATTTCTAAAGCACTACATTTGCAAACATGTGGCGATCAGTTTAAAGTATTGCAAACCATGACCAAAGGCAAAAAATGTCGATATTGAAACCAAGTGCAAGAGAGGGAAGACCTTCGAAAGCTAAAAAAGCTTTACTAAGACAATGAAAATTATATAAATGATGACCTGTGATTTTTTTCAATTTCAAAATAATATTAAATAATGGTCTTTTTATTGTCTAGTGTTTTTTCTTAAATTGATATATATTTTCATTTAAATAAATTAATGCTTAAAAATAATTTCTATAATGCTATTAAATTAATGCTAAAGCTTTATTATATTAATGCTCATTCAACATATTATTAATGCTCAATTAAATACTGGCCTATTCAAATGGATCAAAATGTGTTTGTACTATAAAGAAAAGGAGAAATTTAATATATTAGCTTGTTATTCTTTTTAACAGTTTTTATTTAAAATAAATGAATTCTAAAAAAACAGAAAGACAAACAAAATTTTGCATGTTCTAAAGAATCGGCTATTTGTTAAGATTATAGAAAAATTTGCTCTATGATAATACTATGGTATTTTTTTAAATTACAATATTTTATTTTAATATTAGAAAACCAAAGTGAAAATAAAAAATTAATGAATTAACATTAACTAGTCCATATGTGTTAACCTTGTACCTCAAGAATAGTATACAAATCATATCTGAATTGATCAAATAAACGGCAGTACAAAAATAACTGATAAAGGAAAAGTGCCCCATACAACATTACTTCCAACCAATTTCTGTAATAACAATGAACAAATACATAATGAAAAAGAGCTAAAATTGTGTAAAGTAAAAAATTCACAAGCAATCTCGCTATTTTTGTCCCGAGTGCATAGATTTACTTACACTTTGCGTTTATCCCTACTTCAAAAACTGACACGATAAATAAATTTTTATACTAGTTGGGAAATTTTTGAAAGAAAATAATGCATTTTTGTAATTTCCTTTATTTCGTTTATATATTAAAATATTTTTGTCTTTTGATTAAATATTTTATAGAGT
Organism: Schmidtea polychroa; assembly: GCA_959609185.1. Taxonomy (NCBI): domain Eukaryota; kingdom Metazoa; phylum Platyhelminthes; order Tricladida; family Dugesiidae; genus Schmidtea; species Schmidtea polychroa. Next base: position 11,574 of record CAUHTR010004275.1, on the reverse strand, counting down.
AAAAATCGTTATTCTTTGTATAAAAATAAAATATTTCAACGGCAAATAAACTAGCATGTTGGGGTATTGCGGTTAAATGAAACTATATTACACAAATAGCAAGTTTACAGGTCAATGTCAAAATCATATTAAACTGTCAAAACAAGTTTTCTATCACTTGCCAGTATCAATGTGGTAAAATACAAAATGATATTTTAAATACACCAGTTTGCAGTGAACAATCGGATCTATAATGTAAAAAAATCAATAAGTATATATTATATAAACATACAAACTTACCTGTGTGTTGAATTTTAGCGTTGCAATGAATAAACACATTAAATATAGAACGTGAGAAAGTCGTAGAAAAAATAAGCTGACACACACAAGCACAACACATAGTAAAAATTGCATGCAAAATTTCGAAATATAGAATCGTTGTAATGAAAAAAAACACACTATAATAAATCATTTACAGAAATTTTTAGAAATTTTTAGAAATAAATGACCGAAAAAATATTTGACGAAAATTCCGAAACTCAACTTTGAGTTGTATAGATAATGAAGACATTATTTCATAAGATTTATCTTAAATTTTTAATAAATTTAATTGTATTTTAGTATTTCACATTGCCTTGAAATTTTAACTTTGCCGTCCAATGTTGATGTTGGGAAAATCTAGAAATCTTAAATTTTATTAACTTAAATTTAAAAAGTAATATTTCTATAGAATTTCAGAACTTGAGAAAATCAGATTAGTCAATGCAATGGAAAATTGGGAAGATTTTGATGATGTCGGGAGATTTTTAGGAATTCACAAAGAATCATCAATCCAAAATATAATATACAAATACAAAAAATTTGGAAAAATATCCACAAGAAGACGAAGAATAATGGGCCAAGTTTTCATATTTTCTACCTATAGTCAACATGTTAATATTATTTTGCAACATTTATCTATCCTCAAAAACCATACAGTATTCATGTGGAAAATTACAATAAAATACAAATTAGATGTTGTAAATTATAAAATTTTTATTATATTTTCATATTTGTTCATTTTATTTTGGTTTTATATCACATTTTGAATATTATGTGCGTCTTTACCATCCATAGGACAAATGTTTTATCTTACTAAAACGTTTTAATTATTATAAACTTTATGTTTTGAGTTTCAAAAGATAAAGAATTTTGAATTTAATGAAAATAAATATTTCAGTTTCAACCTGATTTTATGAGGCTGCACCTGATGGATTTGGTATCTCCTTCCAATATTGTCATATTCCCTGCCGGAGTAATTCCGTCGATTTTCAAATATATGGATGTTTCTTTTGGATAAGAGATTTCAATTTTTCGTGATATCAATGTTCCATTTTCTAGTTTGACTCTGACTTCATAAATTCCCAAATGATCCTTATCTTTTACTTCAGGAATAACGAGTTTTGAATAATATTTGCTTCGACTGGCGGGTTCAGTGATTTTTCCGTTCACTAGCCATTCCAATTGGGAATCGTTTGCAGGATTTCCAAATAATTCAGCAGTAATCTAAGTTTTAAATATTTACTAATAATATCATTAATTTCAGAAAGAAAAATCAAAATATTTCTATTTTTTGATGTTAGAATTCCGTAAACCTTAGTTTTTTTTAATGTCATAAACTTTGGCTAATCGCATTCCTATTTCAGAATTTTATATAAATCGCTCTCATAGGCATGACAATCTTTACAGAGTATTTTGTAATTGTAATAATTCTGTTTCTAGGTTCTCGGTGGATCATCTAAAGTAGTAATCTGGATTATGTGACTTTTTAACATTTTACACATGAGCAACAGAAACCAAAAATTAAATGATAAAAAAATATTTTAAATTATCAAATATTCTACTTCAAGTCTTTGCTTTTTGGTGACGAAAATTGATAAAGCTTGTTGTTGTTTGAAAACAGGATTAGTTGAACTAGTTATGTTGATTGACCCGGGATATTTGGAATGTCCTGTAACAATTTCCCATCTAAAGTTTAACATTTATAATAATTACTTGATCCGGATGTTTTGGAATCTGGAACTGGCACTGATTTTGAGGCACTGTTAAATGAATTGTTGATTCTGCATGTGTAAACTCCTTCATGTAAATCAAGTGAAAATCCACCAACAATTTTCCAATTAATCGTAGAGCTCAAATTTGTATTAACTATCATATTCTAAAATAAATTATTATAAATGTAATATAATATTTAAATTTTGTATAATTTTGTATAATTTTAATTTTAATATTCGAGATTTTATCTAAAATATTTGACAGCATATGTTTTAAAATCGTGATTTACAATACATTGTAAATAAATAAAATATATATAACTAAGATTACTTTATCAACCGGTTTCCCTTTGAAGTGCCAGACAACAGAGGATGGATGGGCAGTGTTGTTATCTCGACATTCCATTGAAACTGGATAAACGGAAGTTTCAAAATTTTTTTTGATTTCAACTGAGGGAAATTTTGAATCTGAAAATATATTAAGTGTAAATCTTTGTATATAATCTTAATTTTAACATAATTAGGAATAATTAACAACTAGAAAATTATGTTTCATTTTTTGAAATAAAAATAAAAAAAAGTGTTGGGTTTTTCTTTAAATTAATAGCTCAAGTCAATTGGTTCGTACATTGACTGCACTCGTGCTATTGGATATTAAATTAACGAACTCCCAACAGTGTATAGATTTACTAATATCAAATATAAAACACAACTTATATCATCCTGAGCACAAGGTTGTCAATAGATTATAATTGATTATATTTTTATGTCGTATATACCAATAATGAAACAATGGATATAATATCCAATAATGATATAGCTCTTCCCCAAAAGACGGCTTTTATTTTCAATTATTTTATATACTTTTTATATATTCGATTTATTATGTTGAATTTATTTAACGTCTAATGTTGACAACTAAAAACAAAAGTTTTTTTTCAAAAATGTTATTTTTTATTTATATTAAATATTAATAAAACGTTTTTAATGATTTTAAATATTTAAAATTCTATCTCGATATACCAATTGTTATTTTAATTTTTCCTTTCATGTCTATTTCCGGAATAACAGAGCATCTAAAACGTATAACTTGTCCAATCGAGAGTTCACGGTCAATTATTATTTCTTTATCGGAGACTCTTCGTACTAAATAATGTCAGATTAATTAAAAGTATAAATCAAGAAATATTTACCGAGATGTGTAATGTTAATTGGTTTGCTTTTCGGATCAACTAGCTCCCAGGACTGACTAGGGCATTTTATCGGATCTGGTACATAAAGAGAAATAGTGGTATTCCTGGGTTCGGTGGTATTTAATATTTCTTTATTCACAACAGGTCTCATTGGTGCAACTTTGACTATGGTTTCAACTTTGCCAACTTTTGTCCCTTCATCGGGATTGATTATGTAACCAACATAGCGACCATTGTGATTATCTCCGGCTGCCCAGATTAATAAATCATTTTCATCTTTAGTTACTCCATTTGGTAAAGGATTCTCTGAACCATCTTCATTTACCTTGTACCAAAATGTTTCTGTTCTAATTTTAGGATTTACCAATACTTTGACTCTTGCGGATTCTAGAAAATTCACTTCCAAAACCGGTTTATCGACAGAAATCTTCAATTGATCAGATTCTAAATATTTAGTTGAATTAAACAAATATTAATATTCATGACATTTTATACTTATACTGAGATTTCTTTTGATATTTTCCTCAACAACAAAATGAAATGGATTTTCAACTCTACTTCCAACAATTACTCCCTTTAACTTAACACCGGTGGTGACATTCGTTGGTACTTCAATATCGATTTTATAGACTTTGTTTTCAGTTGTTGTACTTATTTTAGATGAAGTTTCTTTTTCATCCTTTTCACCATCTTTCACTACGAACCAGACAATTTTATAATCTGTTGGCTTTTGAGGCTTAAGAAATTTAGTTTTATAAATTATTAAATATTTAATGATAATATGAAAATTACAAACTTTATTGACAAGCTTAACCACTTGAGTTGGCAATTAATTAACACGCGTGCGTATGGAAAACCCGGTCAATATTAATAAATATTAATATTTTAAATATTTTAAATATTAACTTTAAAAGCTAATTAAATAAATTATTTTTAAAATAGTATTTTCTAATTAACATTTAAATATATAATGTTTATAAATTTAAAATAATAAATTTAATATGTTGATGTGAATGACATGTATTAAGAATGAAATCTGACCTTCGAAATATATCAATATTTGACACTGAAAAAATTGCTCAAATATATTGTGTATGTTTGAATAATATTGAAAAAACAGTTTTATTTGAAATAAATTTTTGGAAGATTAATAATATTTTATGGGTGTAATCAATACAAAATTCACAGTAGCTAATACACAGGATTATAAATTAAGAGCAGGGTTACTTACAGGCGTCAGTAATTTCAGTCTAATAGAAAAAGTTATATTTGATTCATTATATAACTTAATATTTTACATTCTTCTCATGAATTTACCGTGTTTCTAGAAAAATAAATATTTAAAATTTTTATAAATACTGATAATAGAAAAAATATTTTTTGAGTTATTTAAATTGAAATTTTAAAAATTCTATTCCCAGTATTTAATTTTAAGTATTTAAATTTTTATATTTATTTTTTAATGTACTGTATACATGTGTGCATTTTAGGATCGCTTTAATTCTCTTGTAATAATACTAATTGTTATTATAATATTATAATATATATATATATATATATATATATCACTCAGCAAATAAGATTATTTATATTCGAGAATTATCTTTTAATAATATTTTATGTTAAGGCTTACGATACTTAATTACTATTTTACATTTACAATATGCTACTACTATTAGTATTTACTTAACATATTAATAATGAAAAAGTTATAAATTATAAATTGAAAATTTACCGAATCTACAGTAACATTGACTTGTGTTTTAACTTTATCAATGGTTATAACTGAAATTTCCAAATCAAGACGTGACGGTTTTTCTTAATTAAAAGATATTCTGAATTTAATTCAATTTGAGCGAATTTACCTTCAACAATGATAAAGAACTCTTCAGAAGCATTGCTGACCGAATTGACAGCCTCGCAAACATACAGACCTGCATCGGACATTTGGATTTTTTTGAAATTCAGAATAAGACTTGATGATTTGTCCTCTGTCATTTGATGAGTGACATTAAGATGAGTAGATTCCGAAACTTTATTCCATTTATGGATTGCGATTCCACCTCTGTATGATTTAGCTGTACAAGGTATGCGTATATTCTCATCCTTATTTACATAAATAATTCTCCCTTTCGTCATCATTTCAATACCTGTGCAAAAAGTATTAATAAAATAATCCCTCAATAAGAAATTGCAATTTGTCTAATTTGAGACTTCAATTACTTATTTCAGTAACTCTTTATTCTTGTATAATTATATTTGATTAATATTTGATTAAAACAAAGTAATTTGGTTGTCTAGTGATATGGTATATACTTGACGGTTTGAAAGAATTCAACAATCTGTAGGGATCTAATGTTCAATTTTCAATTAATTTTTTGTTTAAAGTCATTGTAAAATTTTTATAGAGCTAGGCAAAATCTTTGAACTATGAAATTTAGTTAACTCGTAAAAGAAAAGAATATTTTAAAAGATCATTTTATAGATTTTATATTTCTTAAATTCTTTATTTTGGAGAAAAGCGAACAATCAAAGCAGAATATTTTGATTAAAAAAAAAGTAAATATGAATCATTACAACATCAGCTACTTTTCAACTGAAATTTTTAATCAATTATAATTTACATCAGGTACCTGGAATACTTTTATAATATTTAAATATTAAAATATTATGCTACCGAAAACCTATCATTAATTTTATTTTAACAATAAATAGTATTTTAATTTAATCAAATTTATGATTATAGCAATTTTTATCTTGTGTTTACCATGCCTTTCAATATAACTTTAAAAATGTAAAGATTTTTTTAATTTATGGTCATATTCTAATATTTATTTTGTTGTTTACTAATCTTTGGTACATGATTGATAAATGTACATTTGTCATATACTCTCCATGTAAGTACTTCCAAGACGTATCAATGAATCAAATGTCAATTCTGCAATGACAATTTTTCACTTTTTACTTATTAACATGAATTAAGCGCTTATCGTCGGAAATTTTATTAGAGCAAAATAGAACTCTAACTTATTATTCATTATTAGTAAGAATGTAGCAAAATGAAAGACTCCAAATATGAGGATCGTAAAAAATGACCAACTGAATAAAATAGAGGATAAACAGATTTACTTTCATTGAATTCCTATCAAAATGCTATCAAATATTTGTCTCGCGGTTCGTAAATTATTTTTTGATCAACAATTGATGCATTTGGACTCATAAATGAATATTCTTTATCAGAGAAAGATACAATTAGTTTCAGAGGATTATTTTTAAATTTAAAAGACATGTTTAGAATTTTCTATAAAAATGTTAATAAGTCTCTGGCCTAAAATAGAATTAAAATAATAACTTAGCCATTTCTAATTTGACAGTAGCCGTAAAGGTACAGGTGAAAAAGAGGAAGTTAGTTTTACTCTGTCATTATAACAATAACTCCAGAGTTGTTGAAACATTGTCATGATTTCATCTATCAAATATTTAAGTGTGATAAAATTTGCATAAGGAAACCAGCAGTGAATTTCACAAGTAGTTGGGATTTTCCATTCAGAAGGATGCTTGATTTTTATCAACTGTAAAGAACGGGGTAAATGCAATGTACATCATATTTTAATGTCGACAAAGAAGGTCGGTTACCAGAAAATTTCGGATAATATGAATGAGAAATTGCTGAAAATAATGTTGGAGGAGCTAAGAATCATTATTCGAACACTTTCAACAAGTTTGCAAAAATTGTATTGACGATTTGTGTTTCGTTTCCTCTTTGAAAGAATGGAAAATATTGTACGCAGCACGTATATTCACAGTACGCTCGTTGATAAAGATTAAAAAATAATTGTTAAACAATATATATCTAATTTAACAGTTCAATACCCACCAATCTGACAGGTTGAAAAGTTTTTGTTCAGTACAAAATCGTATTTGTAAGTTCCTTCTTTACAGGCAATACAGTCTGGGGAGTCACACTGACCACAGATAATATCCGGCAAATTAGGAGACACGTTGATAACATTTTGATATCCAACTTTATTACAGGCCTAGAAATGTTGTAAGAGTTTCATTTAGGAATAAATTTATAATTACTTCACATTTAATTCCTGGACTATCTTTAGGACAAAGACACATTTCTACTGGAGCTATTTTGCCAATATTATTCATCCATTTCGCATGTTCAATTGTCAAATCTCGGAGTCTAACATCCTTCACAAATCCATTATCAAATGGAAATCCAATCGAGAGATGTTGAGCAGTCATCAGTACTCTAATAAATGTTTCTCTATCCTCTAGTAATTTCCCTTCTTTGCCTATTCTCCATTTCGGAAAACTATCTTCCATAAATATTGACTCCATGGCTTTGGTTTTCTCATTAAAGCTTAATACTGTCCACAATCTTCCAAATTTCTTACTCTACATTGAAGATAAAATTAATAAAATATTTTCAATGTACAATAGTCGACCTCAATTTCAATGAATGGAGTCACGTCACTGAAAACCAGATCTTTCAATTGATCGGTGTTGTATTCAAAAATAAAGCTTATCTTTCCTCCATACAACAAGGTCTAGAATACGTACAATAATAAAATGAATATGATAAAAGATCTAACATATTTGTGAATATCGTCGGTAGCTGTCGAATTCGATAGCTTCAGTGTAATATAGACAAGGCCTATTTCATTAGGATTTCTTTTGACAAGAATTACATTTTCAGTCCGATTTACAAATAATTGGCCATTTGTATTTTGAGCTTCATATACCCCAGATATTTGACGGTTTGAAAGGACAACATCTAATTTGATTTCAGCCGAGTTCTTAAAGACATGAAAATTATTTATCATTTATTTATTTATTAATTATTTATAATTTATTATTTTGTATTATTATTTATTATTATTATTATTATTATTATTATTATTATTATTATTATTATTATTATTATTATTATTATTATTATTAATATTATTATTATTATTATTACCAATGTTAAATTTGAGAAGCGATACTGATCGGATTCTTTGCATTCTTGAGTTTTGTTTGAACAAAAACATTTCAAGCACTTTTGCTGGAATGAGAAAAAACCAGCAACGCATTCAGAACAATTTGGGCCTTTGTAGCTTTCCTAAAATGAAAAGAATTTGAATTTTGTTATTAAGTAGAAACAATAACGATACATAAATCACGAATAAGAAAGTCTAGAAAATGCATTTTTATGGTTACATTTGAAAATTTACCATTTTTGTAAAAATGCATTCAAAATTCTATGAATTTTAACATGAATTGTAAAATTAAAAAACTAACTTAAAATATTTTTCAGTCAATCAAAGTGTTAATGTTAATCTGTTTTTAACATATTTCTAAATTTATTTTTGGATGTAGTGCGTATGGTTGTGGAAGAAATTTGTAGATCCCATCCGAATGTCCTATAAAATATATTTCGGGGCAGCTGGGAAGTAAATGTGTCAAAAATTATCAAAAACGATTCTACTCGCTAAAATATAATTGCGATAAATATAAATATGCAACAAACTCCCTTTTCTCGAAGAATAATATATATATATATATATATATATATATATATATATATATATATATATATATATATATATATATATATATATATATATATATATATATATATATATATATATATATATATATATATATATATATATATATATATATATATATATATATATATATATATATATATATATATATATATATATATATATATATATATATATATATATATATATATAACTTCCAGTAGTTTTAGATAGTGCCATATCCTTACTTGATAGCACAATGTATTAATGAGTTCATCATTTTTTATGCAACCTCTACTTTGAAATAATCAGGGTAATTTATTCTTCTGTATTTTTTCAATAAATTTGATTTCTTCAACGTTTAGGATATTTTTATTAAATCTTTCAAATACGGGAAATGCGAAAGGAAATGAATGCAACAACATTGCATTTATCAAGCATTTACTGTCATATTCCCACTACAATAGTTTAGAAAAGACTAAATCAAGAAATTAGTTATTTTGAAAATTAATAAAAATATGAAGGATTTGAAGTTTGATTTCACAAAATAAATTTTTCTTTAGAAATTTGTTTAGAAATTTTTCAGTTTATTGATAAATAGTGAATGATAAAGCAGCAATCAGGCAGATTTTCCTGGTGGTGTCACTGTTGGGAAAACCCGATTAATTTCAGAAATCAAATCCCATTATTGAAGTCGGTATTTTCTTTTTGATAAAATTTTTCTTTCCATACGCTTTTTTGCAGAATTCCATCCCAGACAGCGTTTAAATTATTTTATCGCAATGTTTGGCATTTCTACAACACAGTAGAAAATGTTTTGCTATATTGCACCATCCAGGTTAAATATCCATGTATATATTTGGTTTGGTTTGGTGCAAAATGATTTGTCTTTTTAGAAAAAGTGAAACTGAAATGACTTTATTAATTTTAAATTTATTCTTAATCTAACTATGTAAGTCATCTTCATTTAGCTCTATTTTTGTCCAAAAAATAAAACATCCACTGAATCAATTCTCTACATTAATTATGCCAATTTATTTCATGTTCAATTTTATTTCTGACCAATATAAATTTATATTCAACGCCCAATTTTCAATGCAATAATTTAAACATATTATTAGTGTTTATTAATTAAATCATTTATTTATAATTTTTATTATAATTTTTAAATGTACTTTTTAGTATTGGACATATAACAATGAACATTTTGTCTATGGGCGTATAAAACTCAACTTTTATTTCCAAATTATTGAAAAGTTTGAATTTGTTTTTAATTAAATAAAATAAGTTTTATAGGGATTTATAAATCTAATTAGCTTTTTCAAAGAAATCTGTTCTGTCCTGTTGATCACTAATAAATTTAAAAAATAAATTTAAATATTTTTTATTATCAATTAAAATTTGTTTTTAAATTTAATATTTTTATTTTTAAAAAATTATTTTAATTTCAAATTTTTTTTAAAACAATGGGGAGTAATAACAGACAGCTATATGAAAATTATTATTAAAAATAAAAGTTTACTTTGCATTTGCATTTTCCATCAACAATATTTTCGGTCCCAATAGAATTACAGTTTTTATTTTCGGATTGATCTCGTTTTTTGCAGTTTCTCTCATCAACAATTGACAAAGGTTTCTGTAGGCATTTATCACACAGTGGGTCATTTCGTTCCTGACCGCTGCACTTGCATACGATTGCACCCCGGCCTGTTAAATCTCTCATGCAAATGTTCGAGACCCTTTTCATAAAATTTTAATTTGTTTAAATGCAAATGAAGGAAATAATATTTTACAAAGTATTGTTCAACTGGGAATAACAATTGCATTCTGTACAATCTGAACTAAGTTTCTCTCCATAGAGTCTTACGAATCCCGGTTTGCATTCCAGACATTTCGGCCCACTTCGTTGCCCAGTACATCGGTTGCAATTTCCATTTTTATCACACTCGACACAGTTTATCGGACATTTTTTCACGCATTGGTTGTTTTCATTCTTTTCATATCCAACCAAACATTTCTGAAATTTAATTTTAAAATTGATGTTGCTAAATTAATTTTAAAAAATTTCGACCCACCTCACAGGATAATCCCGTATAAGGAGCAGGACAGTTGCATTTTTCTATTCTTGGTGCATAGATATTACTGCCCATGGAATCCGGATTCGTGATAACGTGATCGACTGTGGCATTGAAGAATTCGAATCCGGTTTGATTGGAATAATATTTGATCCGAATTAGCAAATATTTAATATCAGATAATACAGCGAGAATGTCTGGTCTCATGGCCGATGTCTCACAGATGCTGTCAACAAACCAGTTCTCTTTCTCCCACAATGATATATGCAATTGGTTATAGAACCCGTCTGGATTGGAATAGATAACTTCACTATTGTCGTTTGTGCACCAGTACAAACTCTTGCCATTCACGTTCTATAATTAATTAATTAATAATTTTTGTTACCTCAGTCAGGTTCACGCAACCAGGTTGTTGAATGACAGCTTTTCGTTTATTTTTTGGTAAATTCACTTATTGTAGTTAGATTTTGTTTTACTTAAACTTAAATGAATATTTAAAATTTACCGCCTAATGAGAAAGGTTAAATATCTTTTAGAATTATATATATATAATATTATATATATATATATATATATATATATATATATATATATATATATATATTATAATATATATATATATATATATTATATATATATAATATATATATATATATATATATAATATATATATATATAATATATATTATATATATATATATATATATATAATTTGATTTCCATATCCCCTATATTATGTCTATTTTAGGCC
>CAUHTR010004274.1:0-37959 GCA_959609185.1 Schmidtea polychroa | reverse complement strand
TCTTTTATAATTTTTTTTAAACAAAAATAAGAAAAAATATTGTGCTTTCGTGAAATTTTTACTTGGAAAGGTGTTAAATATTATATGTATTAGGTTGTTGCCTAAGTTCCCGCAGTTGCATGAAACTATTTGTTCCTCAAAGAAATTTTGATGTAAGTCGAAGTATTATATACCATTTGAAAGCCCGTACTATGCTCTACAAAATTAAAGTAATTGTTTTGGCTACATTAGACACCTTCTTTTCGCCTTTAATTGAGGTCAAAAAGCGAATGAAGCTGCCAGAGATATTTGTGTCGTGTATGGAGAGGATGATATAGCTGAGAAAACTTATGAGGACCACCTTGGGATCTTTTGAAGGAATTAGGCGAAAAGATGAATTGTGATTTTGCGACAATTTCACGCCACCTTCAGTCGATGGGTTTCACACAAAATCTTGGAGCTAGGGTCCCACACAACTTACCCAAGAACGGAAGGATAAGCGGCTTTCCATTACTGCTCAAAATGTCGCTCGACACCATGGAATCCATGATCACAAGAATCGTCACTGGAGATGAAAAATGGTGTCTCTATGTGAATATGAAGCAAAGGAAAGAGTTGGTGAGTCCTGGAGAGATGCCTAAAACCAAGTTCAAGAAAGAACTACATCCTATGAAGACAATGATTTGCGTATGGTGGGATTGGGAAGGTCTAATCAATTGGGAAATGCTTAGAAAGAACATGACAGTCGAAAAGAATCGCTATAAAGCCCAATGACATTGAGTCGATGAGGCAATTCAACATAAAAGACTGGATTGACGATGCCAGGTAATCCTCCTCTATGATAATGCTCGACCACACACCGCAAAAATGGTCAAGATGGCACTCCAAGGACTCGGTTGGGAGGTCTTTCAACATCCTCCATATTCCCAGACCTCGCCCCGACGGATTACCATCTCTTCCACTGCCTTTCAAATAACATGAGTAGTCTTAGCTTCGAAAACTACGATCATCTTGAGAATTGGCTCAACAACTTCTTCAAGACTCGACCTCAGGATTTCTGGTGAAATGGAATCAACAAACTGTTGGAAAGGTGGGAAGAAGTAGTGAACAATGAAGAGAGTAAAATATTGATTGAATTTTTATAATTTTGGTTTTTAAAATTCTTTGATTTCTTTGGAAATAAATATTTAAAAATAAATATAAAAAAATAGAAACATAAATATTTGCAAATAATTAAGAGATGTAATAAGTTTTTATAAAGTTATGATTACTTGGTAGCAGCATTAATTAAATTTTAAAACAATTAAAAGATAAGTAAATTTAAGTTTAAAATTAAAATAAAATCATACTCAAATGTTCAACATAAATCTATCTAGTGTCATCAACTATGTCAAATTCCAGTGTATAATTTCAATTTTTTGATCTGTAGTAAGAGAAGAAAAATCTAAAATAGTTTATTTAAAATTATTTATTATCAATTCTATTTTCGACAAAATTCAGGGAAATCATTTAAAAACTAAGAAAAATATTCCATTTATATTCCATTAAGACCTCAATTAAACCGCACTTCTATAATAGGCCTCTTTTAATTTTTTTAAAACTGTTTACAAATAAGCTCTAGCTAATAACGGGAAAATAGAGTAATGCATCATTGCATAATAAAACAGGCGTTTCTTAACCGGTTATATGTGACTCTTCCAACGGAGGTCAACAAATGTTTCATGGAAAGTTCAACTTTATTAATATTTATACAAAAAATTATATTTATATAAATTAAAAAAATACAAAATTGAAAATGCCAAATTCTCCTTTTTAATAATTAGATCATATAAAATTAACATGTAAATCTGGCATGAACTGGATAAAATGTAATAACAAAAATAAAATTCGTTAATTTTTCTTTGATTTGCGATTCTAAGGCGAAAACAATAAATTCACTTTTAAAGAAACAAAGGAATGCAAAAAGTTTTAAAAAAAAGTTAAAAATTCAATGTATATAGGAACCACTACATACTATCCGTTGAAGTTTACTATTACTTAATAAAGTTTTTCATTTTCATTATTTTAATACGTGTAGTAAACATTTCGTGTCTCAAAGAATGAATAAATTGAAATAATTTAATATTTAATGTCAAAAGAGACGTGTCATTGTAAAACACGCGCTTAAAAGACAATAAGCATAAAACTTAATTTAAAAGTACAAAAAAGACAGCAAAACAGTTGACAAGTGAGCCGTGACGGAAATTACCAATAAAATAAATATATATTTACTAATCAACAATCGTGTGGAAAGAAAATTATATTACTCATAGAAATTATTAAATTTTTCAATATTGCTTTATTCTCACAATAAATCGAGATCTTCATGGCTTTGTTTCAATTATATTTGTATAAATTTTGCAGATTTTTGTGTAAAATTTTACAAATTTTTCACAGAGAATTCGAACATCTATTTTATAAAATAGAAAATAAAATTGAATTTTGATAATGTTTATAATTTTGATAAGGACAGATGGTAAAAAGTGAAAGAATTCAATTTCATACACAAAAATGTTTCAATTAACAAAAAATCTGTACTAACACAAATAAAAATTAATTAACATGGAAAAGATTACATTTTTTTAATTAAAACTTTAACTTCTTTGTTTTATTGTGGTATTGCCTAGCAACATTCCAATTTTAAAAACTAAGATGACATTTATGATGATTGAAATTTTGGAATTACAGTTGATATAGAAAATAAATAGTTTTCATTTATATTGGTTTTATGATGTGTTTTGTTATCGAAAATAAAAAATAATTTATCTTGAAAATTAATAAATTGCTATCGAAACAAATGACCCCAAATTTGGAAAAATTAAAATTTTTTTATTATAAACTTTTGAAAATTCAATCAGCTTTATTTGTTATCTTTTTGGGCTCATGAACACGTACGTTTAATAAATTCGTATTTCAATTTATTTCTTCCCAAAATATAACATCCATTGGTCGATCTCACCCCAGTAACGTAGCTAGTGAGGGGCGGTCCACCATGGGCGGCATTTTATAATAATAATGTAAGGAATTGTGTGAAAACGATTAACAAGTTTAACAAACACTTATTTTATGACCCGACAGGTTATAAAATACATCTCTTATGGATTAAAATATTTTCAACAGACTCGAAATTCTATAATAATCAAAATTTAGGTGGATTTTATTATGTCTCCTGATTTCCGTAAATATGCCTTAGAGCCTTAGTTCTCAAACTTTTTGAAATCTGGGAACACTGAACTCGGATTTCTTTTTATACGGAACATCTACAATAATCTGCAATCGGCTTAAGCAGAATTTTGACAGTGGCCACACTTAACACGAATATCTCAAGTCATGAGAATTTGGGTACCGAACCAACGATCTACCGTAAACCGTACTTTTGTTCACTTTAACGTCAAGACATTGCATCCAAATCATTTTTATGAGTGATCAAATTCAAAAAGCTGAAATTTATTTAGTTTCATAAGATCATTCAGATCACCTTTAAAATTGATATTTTAATGATACATTTTAACAAGAACATAAATATTATTGCTAGTTGGCTCTTCGTGAGCATGTACGGTTTGTCAAAAAGGAGATAGTTCGAGTATATGATGTCTTCGGATGATAGACCATTCTAATTTCACTGTGAGAATCTTAGATTATAAATGTTTGAGGCTTCCTGTTGTCAGATAGGGTGGCTACCAATACAGATGGATTACAAGTTGCTGGTGAGAAAAGTTATTCAGATGATGAACCTTCATGAAAAAGACAAATATACTTTAAACATGAACACGCGGAATCAATTCGATTCAATTTTTATACATCATATTACTACCACTATCATACCAGAATTCAATCGATCTTTACCGGTTGCACAGCCCGAGATAGGAATTTTAATCAATCTATGACCTATCTATCACTCTATTTGCGTGATTTCTGGCTTATTTGGACACTACACAATCTATTACAGATGTCACTCCGCATGTTATCACATAATGCCAGCTGTCAGGATAGCAGGACATTACCATGGCATAATGCCAGTAAAATTTTCACCCGTCTCGGTGTTTAGTAAAATAATATAGCTCAATCATAAAAGCCTTATTAGACGAAATCGTATTTATCAAGAATTCTGTACTAGATTCTTAAATCGATGGTATCGAAATGCTGTCATTTTAGCTAATTAAAATTATGTAAGCAATGAAATTTACCCATCTAGATTTTATTTTAATTTTTAAAATTAAGCCTGGTCCGTGCAGGTCTCTGCTGCCTTTATCAAGTGTTAATCAATACTTACTGAAATAAGTTTTAAACAATTAATCTATAAATTCAAATTTATTTTGGCCATTAATCAAAGCAATAGAACAAACAAAATTATGTTACAAAAATTCAAATTGATTTTATTAAAATATGCAAAAATCAAATTGAGAAGAATTAAATGCAAAGTAGAAATAATTCAACTACATTCCCGTATCAGAAAGATCGAAGAGCATTCGGCAGCTATCGATATTGACAACGAACTGTGTAATTATGACATATTTCATTTAATTGATTATTGGAAACGAAGAACCAGAATTCCCTTTTCACCGAAATATCAATAAAACCAATAAAGATTAAAATAAAAACAAGGCAAACAATTTATTCACCACAAAAACTTAAAAATTTACCAATGGTTATCCGCATCATTTAAATTTTGTATATCTTTCCGCTACCTACATTAACTTTGAAAAAAAGGAAAATTAATTTTAATTTATTACTTTATTTATCCGTTTTGAAAGCATTGAGAGCTTTTCGACTTTTGATTCTAATTTCAAGCGTTTGTTAATGACAATTGTTTTGTGAGTTTCAATGTATGATTTTAGTGAACTCAAAATATCTTTAGCTTCTTTTAAACGTTCGCCTTCTAAACTACTCAGTTCTACTTCGAGTTCTTGGCAAGGATTCAATAACATGTTACTAAAACCCAAAGACAGTATCAAGCAAATTATAAAAATAATTATGGCCGACTTGATAACTTTATTATTTAATTTTGCCTTATTTATATAACTAATTTTTATTTATTGATTTAATTATTTTTATAATAAAATCAATTTGAATATTGAGTTATTTAAGCAAATTTATGGTTAATTTTTAATTATTATAAATCATTTATATTTTAAAATAACAATTCGTCTAATTTTTCCCATTAAGTACTTGCATCATTATAATATTCGTATTTCCAACATGTTTAATCTATAACGGATACTCACTAAGCAATGCCAATTTATTTATAACATTTTCACGCTGCACACACTGTGGAAACCGCAATAAACGTTGATGCGTGCGTGTACTCCATAAAAGCAATAAAAAATTAATTTTTGAATATTGATTTTAGGATTTTAAAATCAAAACATTGACATCGATGAATGGGATTTATTATCAAACATACTATTTACGTCACATAAACTGGATGTACCTCAGTCATGGTCACACAAAATTTCAAAGGGGGAAGTAACAACAATCCAGTCAAAATTAATTTTAAAAATGAACAGTTTAAATCCAATAGCGAATTTATTAAATGATTTTAAATTTATAAATATATTGATAATTACAGAATTATACAAATAAAAAATTAATGAAAATTAAAATATCTGTTTAAAAATATAAAAGTTACAAATGTACTTAACATACGGAAGACCTTATTAAGTTATGTTTTAATTTAATAAATAATAATAGCTAAATTTAACTTAAAATGTAAATTGAATTAATAAAATCAATGAAAAATAATCACATTTCTTTGGATATGCCGTTTTTATGGAAATCTTCAAATTTTTCTAAAGAGTTTGATAATTTATATTTGGCAATGAAATCATTAAACGATTGCTATAAACCATTAACTACATAATAATTATACCCAATGATAATCTAACATTCATTTGGGTAATAAAATTTGATTTCTCATATTTCCAAATTTCGCTAAATAAATTCGAGTCGATATCAAAATGCTTCTGTTTATTCAAAACCATTCTACTTTATTTATAATGACATTAAATATTAAAAATTGTTATTTAAAAGTTACTCGAGTGATTCAGTATTAAAATTTGTACAATCGTTGAAAATCTTTTTCAGTTTATCTAAATAAGACGAATCTTCTTCTGAATTTGGTTTTGTATCTGGATTTTTTTGAGTTTTAATAGTAGAATTCTCTGTTTCGACTAATTATAGTATTATTTTTGTAACTAAAACCTACATATATACTTTTAGATATTTGGCTGTTGGATACATTAGGCACACTAATATTATCATGAGAACATTTCCTCTTTATAAGACTAATTTTGTTTTCATTTAAATACGCAATATCAGATGAATCAACTATAAAACTATTTCGTTTTGATGTCATTTTAATATTTAAATTTCAAAAATTTTAAAACTTATCATAATTCTATAGTTTTAAAACAAAGCCTATAAAATTAGCATTTAAATATACTCCAGATTTATAAAAATGTTTAAAATGCTGACAAAATTTTGATTTAATGCCAATAAAATATACCTTGTTAATATTCTTACACTAAATCTTGTATAAATAATAAAATTAAAACTTTCAAAATTATTTCTAGTATAATGAAATTCTAAGATTAATTTTGATGGAGTTAAGCAAAATAAAAATTCGATTTGATTAATGATATCGTTAATAGACACGTACAAAATTAAAATAAAATCATGGAATAAAATATCAATTAAACAAAAAGAATTAACATATACAGTAGGGAAATGAATAAAGTATCTTTATTAATTGCTGGATTAGTGGATGATTTGACCTAATTACCTTAGCCATAATCACACTATGAATTTACGTTAACCATTTGACACCAATTTTCAAACAATGTTAATAATGTGACACAATTGGATGGATGTCAGATAAAGTGAGTTCTTTCCCATGAACTGCTAACTTTAAAATTGTAGCAATTGACCTAATTTTGTCTCTATGGTTACTAGCGAATTTCTACGGATGGTCATGAGCCTGGATGGTTAATAAGAATTAAGTCGAAGATAGTTTGAACTCTTGAGAAACCACCACACGACTATTTCATACGGCTGAGCACCCATGAATGGAATCATGTTGGTAGTGTGCAGAGTCGGCGAAACCTACAGAATAGGAGAGCCCCGGCGTTCGAATTACTCGCCTGTAGCCTTTCTTTATGGATTCCTGACTGTTGTTATAAGGGCTTACGTAGAAACAACTTCCTTTTTCATATGGTCCTTGCAATTTCGTTCGAGTTCGAGTTCCTACTGTGACGAGACGAAAGTACTGTGGTTTCCTTTATAGATCGGAAATGAATTAAGTATTTAGATTAATTAGGAAAATAAATTAAGCGGAAGATCAAACACATTACAAATACGAATATTTTATTGAAAATGATATCCAAATTGTTAAGTTAGTGAACATTTGTACAAATCACAAAATGGGTTCTTCCCAAAAACTAGCGCTTTCGGCCTCCGTTAGTAGTTCATCCAGTTAGTAGTTCCAGCATTCGCGGCAGCGAGGGCGTTGGTAGCTGCCTGTCTGAGGTGCTTTCTTTTTGTTCGTTCGGCTCGCGAGAGCTGTCTCCTCTTGGGCCTTGTAGGAATCGGTTGAATCAGAGGCTTCTCCACCGGTGGTTGTACAATGACTTGGGTTCTAATGGTGCCCCTGATAGAAAGCTCGTGCACCGCTCTGGGGTGAGAGGTGACGACACCCCCCCCCCGCAGAATGGAACCTGCGCCATACGTCAAATAATAAGCGCGAAAGATGTTGAAATGATTGGCCACCAGAAGTCTCCCGTATGCGAGTTCAAAATTCATTCTTTGTATAAACTTGATAAAGCATTTGCGATTGCTCTCTTATTAAGATGCGCTTAGCACGGCTTTCTTCAAGCAAGCTGTCTCGACAGTGCTCCAACCTCAATAATTTCTTATTTGCTTCCTTCATCTGGACAAGGGTGAACCATGTCCTCTCCAGATGGTCGATCTTCTTCCTTAACAATCGTATTTCTTCCTGCTGTGTTCGGATAGTGGCATTTTTATCGGAACACGAGAAACAGGGTCGTAATTGTACTTTCGATGAGGAGTTGGTCATTTTTAGCTGGAAATTCATGCATGGTTATGAAATTGAAGAACATTTATCTATAATCGGTGGAACAGACCAAAAAAATTCAAGTTTGACAGACTATAAATTTGAGTAATTCATTAGTGAACATGACCAGGCCTAGTGACGGCTAATAGTTATAATAAAATTAAAGTTACCAAAAAAATCCAAATGAGGCAAACCCTGAATTAGGTTGACCAACTTTAAAACTTTTAAACAATCATATTGTGCGAAAAAAACCTTTTACTAGCCGTGACATGAGGAAACATATTGATCCTGAAATTTTCGCTCGAAATTATAACCTGAACGCGAATTTATAACGAGCTATTACAACCCAGTTGGTCCTAATCACGAAGAGGAATAGTATAAATAAATATTGGAGATTTTACTTCTAGTAGTAATAATCATAAAAAGACTGTCAAAATAATAATAATATTAATATTGTAAGGAGTTAGTAAATCTCTATATAAAATTATTATGGTTAAATGGTAGAAGTGAGATCAGTTAGTAGAAATAATTATTTCTGTTAAATTTGTATATTTAAATTCTATATTAAATTATATCATATTATATTTAATTATATTAAATTAAATCAATTAAATGTATGACCAGTAATTACATTAATATTAATAATTATCACGCCTCGGTGTTTAAATATTCTAGTAAACGGCGCAATTTTTTGAAGTTGTTATAAAAATAAATGCTTGAAGAAGACTTGAATTTAATTGCGTCTAACAAATATTAATAATAATAAGATTAGTAACGATATTAATACTTGTTGCAAACAATAATGGTAACATTAATAATAAATTTTTAGAATGATGGCATTAATCTTGTTTATAATAATTTTTATTACAAGTAATAATGTTAATAATTAGTGCAAATGTGTTATCGGAATAAAAATTTGAAGAATAATAATAACAATAATAGTAATACTGACGAAGATCGTCCACAGAAAATTTATGGTTATGGTCGTTCCAAGTTTTTTGATAATAATAATAATAATGATAATAATTCTGACGCGATTGCTAATCGAAATTTACTAAATTTAATTTAAAGAAGACAAAAATTTACGAATGAAAGCTGCTACCCGTGACTGTGCTTGATTAAGGGAGTCGATGACAGCGACCGAACCACAATGTCCTTAGTGAAAGATATTGCCCCCCCCCCCATTAAAGAAAAGTGAATCGCGATTGGGAGTATCGCTCTCCCTTGGTTGTTGCAGGTTGGATTTTTTATAGGCTTACCCCTTGAAGTTTGTTTATATAATGTTACACGCTTGATTAAACCAATGGAAAGTCATACACACAGAAAACTTTATATTGTTAATTTTGACTATTAACAATGATCAAAATTTCAACGCAATTTATTTACGCGAAAGGTAGTTCTGCTCATTTCTAAGCTACTAATTTTTGGTACAACTTTGCCATTGGATTTTTGTTGATTTGGCTGATCTTTGCCTTAATGTAATGGATGTTATGTATCGTCTTCGTGGAAGTAGACTAACCTTCAGTTGAATTCGATCTATGGGTGAGTTAATCTCGATTTTATGGTTATTTAATGATGTGCTAGTTTGGATTCTATTATTATGAAATCATGAGCTAATTTTGATTTTAATTCTTCTAAACTGATAACTGAGTTTCCAGTAATACGTTTATTTCCTAAGTCTGTTAGATCTTTGGTAACTATCAATTACTATATGATGTGGTGAAATTGTTACGGCCCTATTATTTCTTGCTCTTACGGACATCTACAACTACTACTACGAGCCATTCTACTTTATGAGCACTTTAAATTGGATCTCCACATTAATCTTTTTTTTGCTTTTGTTTGTTATTTCAGTCTTAAAAAATGAAAATTAAAAAATAAACTTTATCAGAGCTCCTGTCTGTTATTACTCAAAATTGACTATCTAATTCTACTGAGATTTGACTAACTTAAAATTAAAAAATCAAGTCAGCAGTTGACTCAAAGAAGGCCATTACGAGCTCTTCCATGAACCTAACTAGCTAGGCGACTGAATACATACCTAATCCATTGTGTAAGAAGACATGTAGTTCTCCTTTGTCACTAAGTAGCGTAAGCTTCAATTCCACCATACGTATGGATTTAATTTAATATTTAATTTAAGTAATGTAAAATATATTATTTTCAAAAATTTTTATAATTAAAATTTTTGGCAAAAAAAGATTCCCAATACCGAAATTTAAAACAATTATTTTCTTATGTATTTTGTTTGGAGATTTATCTTTAAATTATTTCTCCCATCACAGTAGGTGATAATTTCAAGATATTGATAAATAAAAATTTTAGTTTATTTAAATTAAAATTTAGTGAAATTTATTAAAAAAAGTTTTCTAAATTATTTTGGGATTATAATTTATTTTCCTATTCCATGGTGAATTACAATTATTGGGAATTTGAAATAAAATTACCAGAAGCTGAAAGATAGCCGATATTTTCCAAATGATTTATGACGAGGAAATCTTTATTCATTCCCCATAATAATAAAATATGAATGATGGCAAAAATGCACATTATTAAATCGACAAAACTAATGCTATTAAATTTTAATTTATATATTTATTGATTGAAATTAATTTATTTTAATTTGTAAAATAGAATTAAAATAGCTAATTAGAGAAGTAAATTATGTGTATTTTCCAGTGGCGAATTTCCATATGTGCTAGTAGTGGGGAAAAGGCACAAGAAAGCCTAGACCACTTCATTCAATCACTTCGCCATCTCATTCCCTAACGGTCGTTCGATTGCTAGGATCTTACTCAGAACTGGACTTTCTTATACCTTTTCCCTATTACTCTACAAAAAATATATATTTAAACTATTAAAATCTACAAAAATAAATATTTTTAAAACTCGTAAAAATTTAAGCGTCAAAATATTTTTTTATAAACTAATTTCAATATTTCTGCTTTAATGTAACATATATATATATATGAATATTATATCCACTACTCTTTAAATTTAAATCTATAAAAATTTAAAGCGTGAAAAAATGTGAAAAATCCCCAGCCTAAATAGCTCAATGGGAATCTATTCTACAAACATTAGCAATAGACATGGTTCAAATCCCAAGAAAACTATTTTTTTTATAAACCAATTTCAATGTTTCTGTTTTAATATAACAACTATTTTAATATAAAAAATAGAATTTTTTTTGCGTTTATTTAAAAAATAGAATCCAAATTTCAACAATATAAAAAATATAATTTTAAACCAAAAAATTGATATATAAGAAATGAGACCAAATTTTTAATGCTCTGTAAATGATCTAAATTGTGAAATTCTTGGTCTTCCTCTTGATCTTTTCATTTCAGGTGGTAAAAGTTCATCTTGAACCAGATTTAAAGTAGTTAAAGGCATTATATAATTAGCATATGAAATATTATAATTTCTACCAGTAAAATATTGCTCAATAAATAATTTGGACTCAAGCCTTAAAAATAAGATCACCGCACAAAGATGTCTACAGGGATATCCGAACTTAAAGGATTGCTTGCAACTACATTTTCTTGAGCTAAAATCAACAATGAAGCGCATTTCAACCAAAAAAACAATGGGTATATCTATTTTCTGACATTACAGTTCAAGTATTTTTCCCTTTGGGATCGAAGACGATTAAGTAATAGTGAACATGAAATATGAGACATGTTTCAGACATGCAATAACATATACACACGCATCAATTAGGTAATTTAATTATTAGATTAGATTATTAGATTAGATTAGTGATATGCTACTTTTAGATTTTAAAATAAAATTGATAAAGCAGCTATTTAAAATATTTTGGTCGTTTGATATGACAAATAGGAATACGATCAACTAAACATTAACTGTTACGACTCACTGGTAAGGAGTTTTCTGACAATATGCCTTAAGTTGAAACTTTAAAAACAAAATGCGAAAAGCGAAGGTTTTGTTTGCAGTGTGGCGTGCCATTTTTGTAAAAAATTCTATAAATCAGTTGTTTTATATATAATTGGATATTAAATAATAAATTTTATATAATAAAGAATATTTAAAATGCCATACTTTCTCAAATAGAACGAAAAATTTGATAAAACTGAATGTTGGTGACAATTTAAAACATTAGATGATAGTGCTATTATAAAAAAGACAATGGTATATTCACATGATAATTTTTCTCCTATTATCCGTGTTACCCCACTTTCACAAAGACTCCTTGTAGTGAGTCAATAGACCGTCCTATCGAAATATATAAATCTAATATGTCTCAAAAGGAATCGATAAATATGAGTCCAAAATTTGCAGATGTAATTGTCAAATTCAATATAAATAGCAATGCACCATACAAACCCGATAAAAAACCCAAATTGCTGAAAATGTCCAAACAATAAAAAGTGCCTCCAAAACTGCCAATTTAAATCATAAAACCATAATCAATTAAATAAATAATTAGGGAGTTCATACAAGAGATATCGACTGCTGCACAAATCGATAAAATAATTAATTAAAATTTCAAAAAATAAAAATTAACTTATCACGCGGGAAATGGGTATGTACGGATGAAAAATGATGAAACAAATATAATAAAATTAATTAATTACAGTTCTCCTTAAAAATATATTCAAAAAATACAAATTAATTAAAAATAAATAAATTATTTAGTAACTATGTGAGAAACCCTAGTTATGTAGAAAACCCCAGCCATGTGGAGACTCCAAGCGATAATTGACAAAATAAATTAAGTAGTTCCTCTCAAAATAATATTACGCAAAGATTATGTTCTCATAAAGACAAAATGTAGCCTACTTATTTATTTCGTGTTTAGACAAATACATTTTATGAAATTGTTTTGATGTTGGCTAATTGAATTATTTAAACAAGAGAAACATATAAAAAAGAATAGAACTAATAATCAATTACCAGTTAGACAATGAACGAAGTAAAGTACAAACAAGGAGAGCGAAGCAGACTCTAACTTAAAGTCACAACCAAATAAACAAGTGAAAGTTAAAAGATAAATAAAGTTTTCTATTGGGATTCTTACCTTGAGATCATCTTCAAAAAGTGCAGATTTAAAGTGTGATTACAATATTGTAAATATTTTGATGGAGTCGTGTGTCGGGTTTCCTTTGATCAATTAATATAAAGAGCACGAGAAGTCAAAATCAGAATCGACTTAATTAAATAATAAACCAACAATTTATTAAAATCAAATAACGAGCATTTGACAATAATTCTAATAAATATTTTTTGATAAATTAAATTACTACACTGAACGAAAATATAAATAGAAATTTTTAAAAAGAATTTTTAGTCAATTTATCAATAATTTAAAAGTCAGTTAGTTTGAACGAAAAATGAATTTTGACCAACAAATGTATTTTTGTTATTTTAATTAATATAATATTAATTAAATCCTGATGGACTAACTAGACTGATTATATTCGTTCTTAATTTGAATTTATGAAATATTTTAATGATATGATTTGGTCATAATACTTTTATATTTAATAATTTTTTGTTGTCATATAAAAAAGTACTTTAATTTAATTCATTTAGCTTTTGTGTAAAATTTTTACAAATTATGTATTTTATAAAAGTCGATAATTAAAATTGAAAATATCTCTTTAAAATTTTAAAATTTAGTTAATGAAATTAAAACGATATTTTAATTTCAATCTTAAATTCTTAGAAAAATCAATTCTAAAATTTTACTTTTTATAAAATTTATTTTACAAAACATCAAAATCTTCAGTGTTTTTATAATTTATTTTAACCAATCAGTAATAAAAGAATTAACTTTAAAATACTGACTATCTCATTGAATTGGTGATATTTATTGATATAATATTTAGAAATCGTAATGGAAAACTTTGAGGAATGTTTGGTATGCTATTCAACTCTTGAGAATATAAATAATGCAAAATTGCTGAATTGTGGACATTCATTTTGCTTCGATTGTGCCCAAGAGATGATGATAGAACATTCAATATGTCCAATAGATAGAAATGAAGTTTTTTCTATAAAGTTATTCTACGAAGCAAAAGAAATTGAAATAAGTTTAATAGATTTTAAGAACTTCAACCCAATATTACAGTCGGTTAAAAATATTAATGATTTGTTATGCCATTTTCCAGAATTTGTGCAACAGAATGTTTTACCAGATTTCCAATTACTTAGTCAAGAAACGTCAGAAGAGAAATTTGATGAAATTCAGACGATTTTGGATGAAGAATTTAAAAAATTTCGTAAGTCGCCAAACTTTAATTTTTCGATATTTGAAAAATTATTGGAAATTGTAAAGAATATATCCCGAAATATCAGTAAATGTGATTTGAATTCTGTTCCGAGCCTTCAGCTGTTGTTTTACAAGCTGCATAAACAGTTGATGAATTTCCGTTCTTTTACTCTCAAAATATCTACTCTTTTTGGAATAGCTCATAAATGTTTTGAATTGTATAAAAGTAAACAAATAGACCAATTAAAACTGTTTAGTTTAATGCATGAGTTATCGGACAAGTCAAAAATATTAATTGAAAATTGTAAATATTCCTTTGACATATCTCGGCAGTTGTTGAAAATGTTCTTTGAATGTCTCAACAATTTCATATCAAGAAGAATGTATTCTTACCTACCGGAATCAGCTGTTAAATATGAACAGGTTTTGTCTTCGGTTGCCACTGAGAATATTCAGATACAGAGTAAGGTAAAAGAAATCGAGCTTATAATGTCTAAAGCCACCGAACGTGACGCTTGCTTGTTCATTGTTGATGATATTTTACAATCTGGCATTTTTATTATCAATGAATTAATAGAAAATTTTTTGATAAAATATGATATAAAACATCTTACGAGAATAGAACTATTATTAATAAGGAGCAGTTTGGATCTGCTTAATGTCTATTTTTCAACATATGTAAATACAACTTGTGTTTTGGATATAGAATATAACGAACCCATTCACCAAATCTTAATTGGAAAAGCCTCAAATATTAAAGAATATATTTCTACAGTGATAAATGATTTTGAATGTCATTTACATGTTCATTATGAAACTGATTCTTGGAATAATGAAAATTATGAAAATTATGAAAATTATGAAAATTATGAAAATTATGAAAATTATGAAAATTATGAAAATTATGAAAATTATGAAAATTATGAAAATTATGATGTATATTATGATGTTGATTATATTATTGATGAAAATAATGATGAAAATAATAATGAAAATAATAATGAAAATAATGATCAAAATAATGATGAAAAAAATGATGAAAATAATGATGAAAATGATAATGAAAATAATGATGAAAATGATAATGAAAATTATGATGAAAATTATGATGAAAATTATGAAGATTATGACGAAAATTATGGTAACAACTTTTATGACGATGTTGATGACTTTAATGACAATGAAAATGATCTTTATGACGTAGAGAACCTTTTTCAGAACATTGATAACGAGAATTACAGCAATAATGATTATTTAGATTACAAAACGAGTGACTCTAGTACTACTGAAGATGAATATGACTTTAGTAACAGTATGGATAGTAAATATTATAACTATAATACTTTGAAAAGATTTATGCAAAAGAAATTCATAAAAGAATATAAGTTCTCAAAGAATAATTCTACCGATGCTAACATAATTGAAAAAGTTTCGGTCATTCAAAATCTATTGAAAAAAGTATATTCTATGTTATAATTATCATCACGATCTTTTTAAAAAATAAATTTATTTTATTGAAATAGTTTTCCTAACTAAACAAATAGAAATATCCCAAAGAAACTTAAAATTAAATATAATATTATAAGGAGACAATTTTTTTAATTTTTTTGCTATTTTTATTATTAATATTTCATTCAATTAATTTAATGCAATTTATTTAATGATATGTAAAATTTTTAGCCAATTTATATTAGGCATGTATAATTAATGAAATCTTAATGAAATCTTTATTTATTTTAGAAAACATTAAAACAAATTTGTTAAATTCAAGCTTTTTGATTGGTTTCTTTTAGTGTAATTTTTCTTTTCTTTAAAGACCGTCAGTTGTACAAATAAATTTTTAACTTTTTTCTGTTTGGTATTAAAATACTTTGTCGGAGGAACTAGGTTTCACTCGGTTTCAGTAATCAAAGAAATAAAACTTGGATCCCAACAAAATCTTTATTTTCAATTTGTACAAACTCTTCCTTTAATGTTTGTAGATCTGGGTAGATGGGTATCACTCTAAGAAGTCAAAACACAATTGATTGATAAAAAAAGAAAATGATGCTTAGTTAAAATTTCTAAAAATTTTCTCTTCACAAAAAATTCTGAACAGTTGGAACAGCCTTTATATATTATTCTTCGGACCAATCAGGACCTAACCTCACTGACTGATGGCCGATTTAATATTTTGATTCAATTAAACAATCGAATAATATTGTAATTTATTTTATCTAAATTTTAATAGAAATTATATTTGTTAATGCATGTTATTTTTTGCTTTATAATGTTTCTTTTTGCAATTCCTCGCTTTTTCATTAATTTTAATTATTCGTGTTTTATTTTTTAATTAAGTATTTGGTTTAATAATGTTTAATTATTGTAATTTTTATTATTTTAAATATACTAGTTTTACTGGTTTTGAGTAAATGATACGAATGCTTGGGCCAGTAAAATCTTACAGTGATAATATTAAAAATTTGATTAATTCAATTCATCCGGTAATTAATATTTATGGACTATAAATACTTTTTTTAATAAAGAAAAATGTTATTTTTTGAAATTAATATATTAGTTTGATTTGTTTTTATTAAAAAGAGAGCTTGAAGACAATACATTAGTAATATATCGATGTTTTTTGATACTCACGAATTTTGGCCAATGTCTTTTTCAAGTGAATTTGATTATTGTATTTATTATTGCATTTATCAATTATTGTTGGGGAAAAATAAATTTATTTCATATTTTATGATAAATATTTTGGTTTAATTATATTTTAATTACCAAAATAATATTTCCTATTCACATCTTGTGCAAGTAATTTGGTAAACAATGTTTTTTGAGAAGCAGAAACATTTGGTGGATGATTGGCATATACAATCTCAATGACATAGGTCTGATGTTAGAGATTTTTGAGACTTACGAAGCTGTGATTTCAAAGGTGCAGCGGGTGTAAAAATTGGGCGAATATGAACTGACAACTTCATATTTCGATTGTAAGCTCTGATTGTATTACATGTCTTATTGTTTAAAAAAGGGAAGCGTAGGTATATTACTGGCTTATTGACATGTTCCTTTTATGTATTATGCCTATTGGAGTTATATTCAGTCCGAACAGTTCCTTTTTGTTCTTTTTCTATCTGCTACTAATAAAGCGATTTATCGTTGGAGTGGAACGTGACTTCCCAAGGAAGAATGTATCCACTGTGTAGACTTTTAGTGAATAAATCTGAGTTGAATGTGAGTGTGTCTGGACCTTCAGAAGGACTTATCACGGTATCTAAGGTAATTCAGGTAATTCAAGAGTGAATTGTATATTGGTGTAGAGTGGAATTTGCATGTGGAAAGATTATGTTGAGAGGCAACAATTAATTTTGCTTCATCTATTAATATTCTTTGATGTATATTTTTGATTAGTCATGATGTTCGATCATTTTCCGAGGCTGTCCAAGGCAGCCAATCCGCGGTTTTAGAAGTTGGTCGTACATCATTGTACTCAGTGGCGTAGCGAGAGGGGGGCGAGGGGGGACAGTTGCCCCGGGCGCCACAATTTTTGGGGCGCCGGATTGAACGCAATATATATATAAAATATATAAATATAGCCAAGCATTGAAAATTTACCCTTTAAGTTTGTATCGTCTTGGAAATCAAAACATGTAGATGCTGATTTCTTCTTAAAAACGATTTTCGCTTAAAAAATTTTACTGAATGTTTCTTGATTAAATTAATTTTAAAACAATGATTTTACGGACAAATTGCCTTTTTCTGCGAAATCAAAGGCTATGAGAATAAAGTGTTTTATTCTTCAAATTTATACAAAAAATGTTATAATTTTCAAATTTATGCAAAAAGTGTTCTATTTTTAAAATAAACGATGAAAAAGGGATTTTATTTTTCTGTTTTCCAGTTTTTTTCTAGTTTTGTTTAATTTTTTATATTTTATATTTTATATTTTTTTTAAATATTATTTTAGAATTTATTAATATGCATTTTATATTTGGCATTTTTACATATGTCTATTTTAATATCACAAAAAATATTTTATAGTAAGCCCAGGGCGCCAAAAATATCCCTGCCCCCGGGCGCCAAGTACTCTAGCTACGCCACTGATTGTACTACTCGCAGAATAATAAGAATAAATAATAATAACAATAATAATCTTCGTTTCTTTACAATAATAATAATATTAATAATAATAACAATAATAATTTTATTGATGCAGTGTATTAAAGGGTATTTTTTCAAAATCACACTATAGTATGGGGATTTTTTAGGTCCCATGATTTTTTACACGAAATCCGGTTCTCGTTAAAAATGAACTAGGGTACAGGGATCGAGTTTTTATAAGAAATTAGGATAATAGTTTATAAAATACCGTATATACTCGACTATAAGTCGATTCAAGTATAAGTCGAGTTAAAAAACAAAATTTATGATGTTAAAGATGATGTTAAAGATGATATTAAACTAGGAAATGGTTTTGTAATTGTTCCCAAAAATTAATTCATATTTTAATGGTATTATTAATTCATTTATTTTTTTTATTTATTCATGTCAATGAAATTTAGATCTTAGAAATGGAAAACTCTCAATTAGAAAAAATTTTAGTTAAATTTACTTATTTTTAAATGTTACTTTACTTATTTTAAAATTATTACTTATGTAAAATAATTTCATTTTAATTTACCCTAAACTACCCTAATTTACTTTAATTTACTTACCGTAAATACTCGAAGAAATTAGGATAATAGTTTATAAAATACCGTATATACTCGACTATAAGTCGATTCAAGTATAAGTCGAAGTCTAATTTTTGGTAGAAAATAGTGTCTAAAATCAATGACCCGAATATAAGTCTAAACATAAAATCGAACTATCTACTTTTAATAAAAAAATACCAACATGTTAATACAAATTAATAACTTCCGGTTCGTATAGTACAAAAAATAGTAAGTAGGGGAAGTATATTCAAATAAATGCAATTAAAATATAATCCTAAAAACTCATATATAGTCGAGTATATACGGTAATTAAAAAATACTGTATAATTAAAAAATTAACACTACAATTTATAACCAATTTAATAATTTCGTTAAAATTTAATTTCTACTTTTTTGACCCGCATATAAGTCGAAGTGGTTATTTTGACTTGTAAATTTGACGTAAACTTCTCGATTTATACACGAGTATTTACGGTAAGTAAATTAAAGTAAATTAGGGTAGTTTAGGGTAAATTAAAATGAAATTATTTTACATAAGTAATAATTTTAAAATAAGTAAAGTAACATTTAAAAATAAGTAAATTTAACTAAAATTTTTTCTAATTGAGAGTTTTCCATTTCTAAGATCTAAATTTCATTGACATGAATAAATAAAAAAAATAAATGAATTAATAATACCATTAAAATATGAATTAATTTTTGGGAACAATTACAAAACCATTTCCTAGTTTAATATCATCTTTAACATCATAAATTTTGTTTTTTAATTTATCTGGATGAGCTCTTTTAAAATTATTAATAATATCAGCATCAAACATGTTATAGATATCATCTTTATGAGCATATATTAATAAACTCATTACTTGGTTATATTGTTCGGTTCCTGGAATTAGAGTCATTCCATCTACAAGTCGGTACTTGTCGATTTCTTCTTCTGATTCTTGTTCTTCTTCTTCTTGTTGATCTTGTATATTTTCTTGTATATTTTCATCTTCAATTTCCATAAATTTAAAAACTTTGTTTTTTATTGTTGAAAAAATTTCAGACATTTTAAACATGATGTATTTTTAGGGTTTCAAAAACGGATGTATTTATTACCAGAACCCATATATTTATCACCAGTGATGAATTGACAAACTTAAGAAGACCTAGATACCTGAACATAAATCTCCATGGTGAAAACAACGTATGCGTAAATCTTTGGCTTGTTTCAATTTGAGGATATTGTAATGCAGATGATATGGTGGATAAAGTAAAAAATCATTTGCTTCAATTTAAAATAAATTTTGAAAGTGATATTGTATACACTATTCATGAGGGTGCTCCAATGATGCTAAAGTACAGGAGAACTTGCCCAGCTGAAATGGTTATATGTTTAAACCACAGTATACACCTGGGCGTTTGTGATTATCTGTATAATCAACACGAACTTGTTGATAATCGTGAAACTGAACCTGAACTATGAAGTGAAGATGAAGACCTGCTTGATGAGTATGAAGATTCTTTTCAGTATGAGCCCGGTATCGACACCTATGTTGACGAAAATTGTGTGCTTTTTTAGATATTCCCCAATACGCAACAGCATACTGTAAAATCATGTTAAAATCGAATTCTAACGTGAGTATGAACTAATCCTAGATATTAAGGTTCGATGGAACTCAATTTCACCCATGATAGAAAGATTTTTGAAGTTGAAAACGCAAATTTTACAAGCTTTAAATGATTTGAATGTTCATTATTTGATGGATAAAGTTGACTTTGAACTATTAAAAAATATCAATATTTCTCTACAGCCCATAAAACTGGCAGTGAATCGAAAAGACACAAATATTTTTGGTGCTGAAGGTATTTTATCCTTTTTGAAAACAAAATGGAAACACTCAATTCGGAAATAAGTCGAGATATCTTGAAGTCAATTTAAAATCGAATTGTATCGAGGAAAAATGATAATATTACTGCTTTACTAAAATGTCTTGTTAACCCAACTTCAACAAATGGTCCAATAAAATCCACTCTTCAGCTCTTAGAAGAGACTTTTCCTTCTGATGCTATGCTGTTTTCTGAAGCTGAAGAAGAAGTTCTGTGTGAAGAATCTGAAGTCATAGTTGAATCAGAAATAGAATTGGCTGAAGAATTAAATTCATACATTTCAGAATCGTCCAACATTCAAGAGGTAGGAATATAAAATGATCACTTTAAAACATCACTTTAAAACAAGAATTCAACATCTTCAAGAAAACTTCTATCAGAACAAAAACTCTTGAATTGCTTTATAAGGCATTGAAAACAGCTATTTTTACCCGTAAATCTAGTGTTAATTAACAATTAATTAATATTTAATAAATATTTAATTAATTAGTAATTAATTAATATTTAATTTATAATTAATTTATAATTTTCATCCCATTACTAATTACCAATTTATATAAAATCAATTGTTAAAAAAGCTGTATTTCAAAGTTCTCTAAATACCAAACTTAACCTTTAAAGTATGTCATTTGTATATATTATAATGTTTTAACGAGTACATTATGACAAACAGTTTACAACATTCCGAGTGTTCCATAACGTTTATTCATTCAACATGTGAACACGACACAATGATCTGGATAATATTTATCATATTTACCTTATAGAATAGTTATACAAAATTTGATTTGATCTATCCAAACCAATTATTAAATATTTATTTTAAAAACTTAAGCTTCCTTCCATGACAAGAATGACAGGATTTCAGCCAAATCTGGAAAAATCTCCTTTACATCTTTGGCTTTGAATTTTCTGTTTTTACCATTTATGATATAATTTGACTTGTATTGGTTATATTATTGACATTCTTAATTATAAAACTGAAATATGTTTTTGTTTTTCTGAAGTAGTAAAAATTAAGTGAAGTCTGTTTTTCATATTCAAGAATCAAAAAAGAAAAATAATTAAATTTCGTCTTCTCAACAATTTTGTTGGCGCAACTGCAGAAATGATGACATCTTTTGACTTTCTGACGACTTGTCAAACAGTCTTTCATTTTCAGTTGAAAGTTTATCTTCGAAGGTTAATCAAATTTATTTTCATTTATTTGTGTATATTATTAGTTGGCGTTTGAACCTTGATCTCTTAGACTTCAATATTTGAATGTTATACTTTCTATTCATTTAATAGCGGGTGAAATATTACAATTCTCGATTTATAAGTAAAGGTT
The DNA here is from genome assembly GCA_959609185.1 of Schmidtea polychroa. NCBI lineage: Eukaryota > Metazoa > Platyhelminthes > Tricladida > Dugesiidae > Schmidtea > Schmidtea polychroa. The sequence goes on along the minus strand of CAUHTR010004274.1, from coordinate 15,733 downwards.
CAATTTTCTTTTTTTCAATTGCACTGCCTTTTTCTTATATATAATTATACGCTTCTGGTTCTTCATACATATTATTTACAAAAGAAACAAAAATACTGCTAAAGATTGGAATTGAATAGCTCTTTTATTTTGCGTACACCAATTTGACAAAGTTAAGTGAGGTAGTTAATTATTATTATAAAATGTTAAATAATTACATATTTTAAATCGTAGTTGTTTTAATCACGGTATAACTGCGGCTTGTTGAATTCAAAAGCTCCCAGTAAAAGTATAACTTAACTCATCAAAAAAGCACTTAAGATGATTTTATCTTTATGAACAAACGTATACAAATATTTAGAAATTAATATTTAAAATCATCATGTTTTTAGAAATATCATCTTTAAATCAAATAAATTACAAATATTTCGATACCAAACATATAATTTTCACCTCTATTCGTATTACTATTTAATTTTACTGGCTATCATGCGATGTCAAAATTTCCATGTTTAACTAAAATACTTTTGGAAATACTCAAAATGATCATGTTTTCCTTAAATTACCTATAATTTTGTTAAATTTTAGCCTAACCGCAATTTATTTATAACAAATTTACATAAATAATCAAAGGACGAAGGCAACGTTTTTATAATAGAAAACATTGCTATATATTTCGACCGTTTAACAGTCTTCTTCGGGCTAAGAATCGTATTAATCACAAATAAATGAAAATAATAATATTCACACAAATTAGCAAATAATAATCGAAATCAAATATATTTTAATAAAATTTTGAAAAACATTTTTTTAATCATATAAACCTTATATTAATTTTAAAAACGCACAAAAATTGTTAATATTCTCATACAAAAAATCTTTTTTAAAATTAATATAAAAATATATTTAAATTTACAAATTAAAAATTGATTTTTATATAAAAAATCTACAAACAACAACATAACATGTTCTTTCCACATCTTGCAACATAAATCAATCGTTTCTAATAATGGGACATTCGTAAAAACACTACACACATCGAATGGTACCATAAATTCATCTGCACCTTTTTTATTCAGCTGTTCAATAATCATTGAAAATGTGTGAAAATGTTATCGAAATTGAGAAAGCTGATGAGATTGCATTTTGTAAATTAATTGAATTTGCAATGTTAAATGTGAATTTTCTTTTAAACAATGAGTGGTATAAACATGTTGATGGTGTTACTATGGGTTCCTTGGCTCTAACAATGGCATCTATTTTCATTTCAAGTTTCAAAAAGAAAATGTCATCATGCAATTTAACTAAATCAACTGTATATAAATGATATGTTGATGATATTTTTTTAGTGTTTGAGAATCCTAGTTTTGAACTACTAACTAAATTATCTATGAATTGCTAAAGTTTGTTTGAAAATGAGAATGTCTTAGTAAATTAATGAAGAATTTACTAAAAATATGAAATGGTCATGTATTTATTATTAAATATGCTAAGAATTTGTTATTTGATCATTGGGAATCTCATGTTTTACTTAAATTGTATGTTATTTGTCAAATATTTCAAAATAATAATAATAATAATAATAATTGTGATGTAATTATAATGGGATATTTGATTTCCCTAACCTTTACTCTATTATGTACTATCTGCGTGTGTGATTTATTATTTTTGATTGTCTGGGTCCTCAAATTACGTCACTGATTATTATTTCCCAATAAGTAATTGCTGATTGTGTTGGTGTTCTTAAATAAAGGTTTTAAAACTTATCAAGTTATTCTTATTCTAGTAGTAAGATGTGTCACCTCCAGGACACATATATAAGTAGGTCAAGTTAAAATTAAGTAGATCAAGTTAAAATTATGTAGGTCACGACTATATAGGTATTAAAATATGTAGGTCAAGTTACTTTAAATATATGTTACCTCCAGGACACTATATAAATAAATAAGTCAAATTAAGTAGGTCACGACTATATAGTTTATAAAAAATATGTAGGTCAAGTTATTTTATTATGTACTATGTTATTATGTACTATCTGCGTGTGTGATTTATTATTTTTGATTGTCTGGGTCCTCAAATTACGTCACTGATTATTATTTCCCAATAAGTAATTGCTGATTGTGTTGGTTTTGGCACACCGGGTACTATAAATAGTACCACAATTTCTTAAATAAAGGTTTTAAAACTTATCAAGTTATTCTTATTCTAGTAGTAAGATGTGTCACCTCCAGGACATGTCACCTCCAGGACACATATATATAAGTAGGTCAAGTTAAAATTAAGTAGATCAAGTTAAAATTATGTAGGTCACGACTATATAGGTATTAAAATATGTAGGTCAAGTTACTTTAAATATATGTTACCTCCAGGACACTATATAAATAAATAAGTCAAATTAAGTAGGTCACGACTATATAGTTTATAAAAAATATGTAGGTCAAGTTATTTTTAACATGTATCCCTATAATATATACATCATTCAAAAGATATTTGAGAGTAGAGTAAAATGATCATACCTTCAAAGGTGTATGGTGAATCCCTAACCTTCAAAAGGTGCAAAACCCTCGAATTTTTTCAAACTCTATAATACATGTCATTCAAAAGGTAATTGAGATGTGAGTATGATGGTCATACAATCAAAGGTGTATGGTGAGTCCTTCACCTTCAAAGGGTCAAAAAATTTCGAATTTTTTCAAACTTTATAATATATATACATCATTCAAAAGGTATTTGAGAGTAGAGTGTGATGGTCAAACCTTCAAAGATGTATGGTGAGTCCTTACCCTCAAGTGTCAAAAACTTTGATTTTTATTCAAACTGTAAATTTATCATTTCAACAAATTTTCAATCCCCAAAATAAATTTCCCAACTCAAAAATTTCCCAAATTTTAAAAATTCCCAAAAACAATTTTCCCAACTCAAATTTTTTCAAAAATTAAAAAGTCCCAAAAATGAAATTCCCCAAATTTCCCAACTCAAAATTTTTCAAATTTTAAAAAGTTTTCAAAACTATTTTCCCAAATTTTCCAACTAAATAGTAAAAGAATGTTTTACAAATTTTTTTTTTTTCCTCGAATACATCAAACCAAAAATTTAACAAGGTTCGTCACACAAATCTAATTTTGAAATCAAACAAATGCATTTAATAAAAATTAAAATCATCGACATACACAACCGCCGCCCGCCCCGAAGGGGCTGGCGCGGTAGTTTGTAAATTTGGTTTAGTTTGAATATTATTATTTGATACATAGTTTTATTATTTACAATATTCAAAGTATTAATAACAAAGGTAAAGAAATAAATGTTTATAGTATGATACTCATTAATATACATTGAACATGCTTTACATTTGCGAACATTTTAAATTTGAATTTTAAGGATTACTTTCGATAGATTATATTGAATAATGGTTCATTAAAAAGGTCTCATTTTTTTTTTTTGGATTTTTGTGAAAAGTTGTAGGTTAGGCTGAAAATTAATTAGTAAAAAATTGACACTTTTTGTGTTGTTGAAATAATTGAAATAAATATTTTAAAAAATGTAAAAACTGAAACGTTAAATATCATTGCAAGTTTGCTTGTCTTTTTATTATATGTATCGTGTTGAAATATCTAATTTTCTTATAATCTATCTATCGATCATCTTGTTGCTTTTGAATAATAGTATAAACATAATTATTTTTTCATTTTAATTATTTTCAACCATGTCGGAAAAAGGTAAAATATGAATTTTATGTTTATTAATTCTTTTTTTTTTTTTTTTTATTTAGCATATATAATCAATTTTTTGATTGAAAAATTAGAGGAAATATCTAATGTAAAAATTAGAGAATTTATGAATGTTCCAGAGAAATTAAAATGGCCGTATTCAGACGATGAAATTAATGAAGATGATATGTCATATGAATCTGAAAATATTTCCCAGCAAGAAGATGAATATACTGATTTGCCTAGTGAAGAACTTAAGTCATGTATTGAGAATTCTACAACAGATAAATTACCAAATGAATCTAAACAAGAAGATGAATCTATTGTTTTTACTAATTGTATTGATCATATTGTTGAAAATATAATGAAAAGAGATTGTATTGAAGATTAATAAATTTAAAACTTTAGTTATTTTCAATGATTTAAAAACACCAAAACACTAATAAAGATGTATTAAATAAATTTAACATGAACAATGTTCCTCTTCAAACTTATCTTCGGCTTTTATAATTTTCCAAATTGGTTTGATTCGGTCTCTGCTTACATTATACCCTTGAATTAATATGGTAACCATGCAGGTTATTTTGCTCATCTTACCACCATTGGGAATCATATCCAAATCGTTTCTAATGAACATATCTTCATCATCAAATTCAATATTTTCATTGATCCTCTGAAATAATTGTCCCAATAGCATCTTGTCGTGAAACTTGATTTTGGAAAGTCTCACATTGTAGAAACATTTTTCCAGAGTTACTGGTTCCTAACAATAAATAATAATAATAATAAAATCCAAAATAATTTATAGAAACTTACCTTAAATGTATAGGAAATTGGACAATACAAATAATTTAGTTTGTATTGCATGAATTCGACTGGCTTTTTTGTATCCACTCGAACATTGACCAAGGTTTCCGTGGATAATGTCGCTTCTTTAAATTTCCTTTTTCCGAATTCCTGAGCGGCATCTGCATTTTTTCTCTTCAAAACTCCTAGATTAAAAAACTACTAAATGGAATATGTGTAAACGACAACAAACCTGTAATTTGATTATCCATTTGTAGTTATAATATTTAATAATTTGAACCAGATATTTTTATACTAATTTCATTGTAAACAAGTTTCAAGTGACAGGCATGATCAAAACGTGATCAACTAGTTCATTTTATGCTAAATAACAAAGTCTGAAATGATTTATTGTACACAAAGAAATATTATAGGTTAATTAAGGTTATCACAAAACAAATATAATTATATTTTATTACAACAATACATTTTTTCGCAATTCCACAAGTAATGCATGAATTATTTCTCGTTTCTGTATATTTACAAAACATGTACAACTATCATCCCCACAAGTATTCTGCATATTATTTTTACAAAAATCACAATTTTCAACATCATCGGTATAACATGTAATCGTAGCATGATCCATATGAATTAAATCTATTACATTTATTCCAGTTATTTCATAAATTTTGTAAAACACAACTTCTGGAGCACAATACATTAAGGAATTGTTCAAATTCGGATAAAAATCTTCAATTTTATCAATCAAAATTTTTAGTATAGTTTCTAAACAAAAATCAGTAAATTTAAAATAAAAAACAGTTACCTTCATGTTCAATCATTGTTGAATAAATATTCAAGCAAATCCTCGTTACTTATATTTGAAGAAATTGTTAAAGATCCAATCAAATCCTTTACATCGTTTATAATTCCTTCAACAATAGTATGAAAATCTAAATTTTTAATACCTAGTACAACTATTTTACCACTCGAAAATATATTTACACATAGTGGATTATATTTTGTATAACGCAGAGCGGGAAATAATTCAGGCTCATATATACAATCTCCATCTAATAACTTTGCTAAATTATTCAAATTAATAGATTGTTCAACCTTGGTAGCTATAGTAAGACTTTGAACTTGAATATCTTTGATATTATATTGCAAATTCTCGAATTCGATAGGCTTCTTACAACCCATTATACGACATTTACCATTTTTGAAAAATATAATAGTATATTTTCCAGTTTTGTCAACATATTGTTGTGGTTTACACTTGGGGAAATTCACCATACCAACAGTTTCCAAAGACACACGACCTCTATAATTAATATTTGTCAACATTTCTACTGAATATTTAAAAAATCAAGTATATATATATATATGTTATATTATAGAGTAATTAAATCAATTTATTTTTTACGATATAAACAAAATTAATTTTTAAATAAATATTAAAAATGGAACTAAGAAATGATGCTGTATATCAAATAGTCGGACCAAGTGGTAGCGGCAAAACTTTGTTTGTTTGCAAATTACTAAAATCACATTTATTTGAATCAAAATTTAACAAAATGTATTGGCATCGAGGTGCTGATCAAGAACACGGATTGACTCAATCAAGTTTCTGTAAATTGAAAAATATGAAAATAGTAGAGGGATTTGATAAAAATTGGTCCAGTAGACTAAAGAAGGGGGATGTCATAATTATTGATGACTTGTATCAAGAAGCTAATAAAGAAAAGAATTTCAATAATTTATTTACCAAAATCAGTAGACACGTTGGTGTAACTGTTATTTTTATAACTCAAAATCTATTTCATCAAGGTGGTGCACATCGAACACGTAATTTAAATGTACAATATTTAGTTATTTTCAAGAATCCTAGAGATGCAACAGTGATTGATTTTCTTGCACGTCAAGCATACCCTAACAATCGTAATTTTCTTATCAGTGCATTTCAAGATGCTACAAAAATACCTCATGGATATATATATTTCTTGATTTCACACAACAATGTCCCGATGATTTACGAGTAAAAACAGATATTTTCAACCCAAAAGGTGCCATGGTTTATAAACAAAGTTGAAAACCTCTATGAATAATAATGTTTCTAAAAGCAAGGGTGAAAAATATTAGGAAATTAAGAAAAAGTATTAAAAAGAGTATTAAAGTTCAAAAGGTTCCACCAACAACTAGTTATACACCATCTAAAAAACTTGTAACTGAAAATTTCTCTGCAATGAATCTTATTTCGGAAAATCCTAAACCTAAACGTGAAACCCGTAAAACCCGTAAAGCCGGTAAAAAAGTAATTAAAAATCATCGCAGTTTTCCATTTTTTAATGCATTGTTAAAGGCCCCGAGTATGAAAAGAATGAATATATTGCAATCATTCCCAAATTTTGTTGTCGATGATTTACTCAATATTATACTTAAAGTAGTCAAAGGCAAAATTAAAATCAGTAAATCAAAAAAGCATTTATTGAGCAAACATAGGAAACCTTTGTTATCATTAGTAAATAATAAAAATCGTAAGCAAATGAGGAAAATTATATATAAACAACAAGGTGGATTTATTGGTGCATTGATACCTCTGGCATTATCATTATTAGGTGGAGTTGTAGGAAATCAATCATAAACAATGGGTGCTAATCCTTCATTGCCCGACATTAAATTTAATTTTAAATCTTCTTGTTGTAATGGAGAAGATTTGGACGAACCCCGAAGACGAAGCCGGTTTCGGTGGAGTGGCAAAATTAAAGAAAAGAGTTCCGAATTCGAAAAAAGAAACCCAGAAGTGGTTATCAGATCAGCTTGCGTACAGTTTGAACAAACCAATGCGGAAAAGATTTCCAACAAGAGCCTATAAAACATTTGGTATTGACGATTTATGGCAAATGGATTTGATGGAGATGATACCCTATTCGAAAATTAACAATGGGAATAAATATATTTTAACATGTATTAATGTATACAGCAGGTTTGCACGAGCAATACCAGTCAAGGCAAAATCTGCAGATGAAATGTCCAAGGCAATTAATATTTTATTTAAAGATGGACATCCTAATAACTTGCAAACAGATTTGGGTATTATTATTATTATTATTATTATTATTATTATTATTATTATTATTATTATTATTATTATTATTATTATTATTTTAGGTAAAGAATTCTACAATAGCAAAGTTAAGCAAATCCTCGATAAACTGAAAATAAATCACTACTCGGTACATTCTCAATACAAAGCTGCCCATGTTGAAAGATTTAATCGAACATTGAGAGATAGATTAAAGAAATTGTTCGTGCATCAAGGTAATAAAAAATGGGTAAATGCTTTACCGAAAATAATAACAAGTTATAATCATTCATCACATCGAGGACTGAATGGATTAAGACCGGTTGATATTACATCAAAAACATTCTATTCTAAGAAATCTGTAAAAATTGCAAAACCTAAATATAAAGTCGGTGATCATGTTAGAATTAGTAAAATTAGTGCATCACCATTTATTAAAAATTTTGATACAAATTGGAGTGATGAAGTCTTTGTAATTTCAAAAATAAATACTAAACAGAATCCTGTAATGTATGTCATCAAAGACGGTGATAATAATATTGTACAAGGGAAATTTTATGAGCAGGAATTACAAGTCATTCCTCCTCCAAAGGTATTTAGAATTCAAAAAATATTGAAAACTAAAAAGGTCGGCAAGGATAAACAATACTATGTCAAATGGCATGGTTATCAAAACCCGTCATGGATATCAGCAAAGGACCTAGTAAAGTGAATTTTTATACTATTTTACCGAGCAATAGTTGCCCATTAATTCATCCAGACAATCAAGCCAGTAAATTTATGGTCAATCTCCAGAATCCGATTTCTTTAAATGGTGACTGGGAAGTTGCACTGCAAGATTTTACATTCGTGTACAACACATTCCCATTTTATAGTCAATGTAGATTGATTTCAAAAGGAATATTGTGAAAACATGTAGCGGTATCTTTATTATCAGTAATTATGATAAAACATATCATATTCCGAACCAAATATTAGATTCGCATTGCTATATATTTTACAAGGATGGATTAAATATCAGTTGTGATTTTAAACCATTTACAATAACATTCGAAACTATTGAAGATGCCAAATGAATGGGTTGCAATAAGTTGAAAAATATTGTTACGGAGACCGAGTATTTATTACGTTTTAATCTATTTGAAGCAAACAGTATAGTGAAAGAAGAAATCAAAATATCTGTGTCGTATAATGATGAAGTTGAAGAATCATTCACCTTTGCTGATGAATTATATTTTGATAAACTTGATGTATTACTTAAATATTTAAAGTTCAATTGTTCACACATATTTAAAAATTTGGAAATTGTGAAAGATTTGATGTTTACCTTCAGTTTGAATGAGGATATTTGCGAAGTTACATTTGATAAAAATTTGGCAAATTCACTTGGATTAGATAAGCAAAAATATAGAGAAAAATCGACTGGTATACGCAAACCAAGAATACTAGAACATCATCAACAAATGTTCATATATACTAACATTATCGAACCCATAATTGTTGGTGATTCCAGTGTTCCTCTTTTGAAATCGGTATGGATTGGAAAATATGAACATGATGAAGTTGTCAATATAAATATCGATAATCCCATGTATTTACCAATAGCAAGTTCATGTATAAACAATATAGAAATAAATATTCGTGATGATAGTGGAAAACTTATAAACTTTCCAAAAGGTTCAAAAACTCATTTGACATTACATTTTCGTAAAGTAGATGGCTAATTCTGATATTATTAGTATGTATAGTGATAGCCAATCTGGCGGTGAATTACCATATTTTATTGGTAAACAGTACGGATCGGGATGGTTGAGAACAATTGGTAGATTTGCATTGCCTATTCTTAAACGTATTGGTAGTTTTGGTATGAAAACTGCAAAAGATGTTATTATGAATGAACAGAAAATATTACCATCTCTAAAATCAAATGCTTTAGCTGAATTAGGGAAAGTTTTACCCGGGGTTGCAGGTATGTTTCAAAAAGAAAAACCTCCAGCTCCAGCTCCAGCTCCAAAACGTAAAAGACATGGAATATCACGTATAAACAAACGAATGAAAGGACATGGAACTATATTTGCAAAATGATTTGTGGTAAATCTGAATTATGCATATTTGATAGACCATCGCCCCAGGCTGTAATAGAATTTGGGGCATTTGAGGAAGTTTTTCCTATGAATTCAATTACCGATAGTAGAAATGATGTAGAATTTTACATCAATGGTTCTCAAACAGAATATTTAGATTTGAATGATACTTTATTGACTGTTCAAATCAAGGTTATAGATAAAGATAAAAAGGCTTTGGGTGATGCTGATGCTACAATACCTAATAATTTTTTGTTTCATACACTTTTTAAAGATGCTATTCTTGGATTTAATAATATCAAGATTGAAGGTGGCAACAATACATATATCCACAAGGCGATAATAGAAACTATTTTAAATTATAATACCGACACCAAAAATACATGTCTTACTCCTATGGGTTATGCAGCAAGTGATGACGAACGGAAAAAATGGATTAAAGGCTCAAAGATTTTCACCATGTGTTCATCATTACAACTCGATTTTATGGATCAACCAAAATATTTGCTTCCAGGAGTTAATGTCCACATTCGATTGAAAAGATCCGATTCTGCATTAACTCTTACTAGTGCTACAGGTGCACCAATATGTCAATTAGTTGATGCAAAATTATTAGTGAGAAGAGTTCGAGTAGACCCATCAGTATTAGCGGGTCATCAATTAGGTCTTAATTCGAAACATGCAATTTATCCATTAAAAACAAAGGAAATTGTACAATTTGCAATTGCTAAAGGTGCTTCATCATTCTATAAAGAACAGATATTTGGTGATAGAAGAATGCCTAATTTTATTCTGGTAACATTTCAAAGTGAAGCACAATATAATGGATCATATACTGCTTCCAGCTCAATTTTCAAAAACTTTGCTGTTACTTTATTAACTCTGTCGAAAAATACTGATTATCGAGAAACATATACTCAAGATTTCGACACTGATAATTACTGTTCTACATATATGCAAAGTATTGTTAGAAATCTGGGATATTTAGATAAAAATTTGAATTGTGGAATAACTCTTGAAGAATTCAAAACAAAATACCCATTTTTCACATTTGTTTTAGCCCCTGATTTTGATTTAAATCAGAGTCAATTACCACAAAACGGTAATTTACGATTGGATATAAAGTTTGCGAGAGCCATTACAGAACCTGTGCATGTTATAATATATGGAGTATTTGAAAATGAAGTTCAAATTACTGCAAACAGGACCGTGCTGGTATAAATGTATACAGAAATACAGAAAGTTGTCATGGAGTAAGTTGTTTTTATACTGTTTAATTTATTAAAATAGTTCTGTTCAGGTTAATCGAATTGGAAAACAAATATTAGGAAATGAATTTTTAGGAGTTTTTCCTCTCGATAAAATACCATTTTTGAAAAATAATCAAGCCATAATCGTCAATACCCATTCATCTCATCTTGGCGGAGAGCATTGGATTGCAATCTATGTAAAACCAGATAAGATACATGTATTCGATCCTATGGGTTTCTATTATCCTGCTTTATTGGTTTCGAAACTACAAACAATGGGCAAACCTATTGTATATAATAAAACAATGTATCAACACCCTTTAACTCGTACGTGCGGACAACATTGTTTAGGATGGCTTATGTCTATTAAATAATAAATGTTTTATAAAAATATGTTTTTATTATTTTATAATTATTATTATGTTTTGTTATTATTATTATTATTATTATTATTATTATTATTATGTTTTATTATTTTTATAATTATTATTATGTTTTATATTATTACAATAATAACAAAGTCCGTCATGAACGGTGCATGCTCCGTGCATGATTAACAAAGGCATATTATCACGTTATAAACAATTGTAATACAAATTTCATCATAATTATTTTATTACAATTTTAAAATGTCATCAATTAATACTAAAATCAATGTGGTTCTTTCGAGAAATGGTAAGGATTTTTATTTATTTATTTATATTAAATAATTAAATTTACAATTAGAAACTCGTACCGTTAACTCGTCAGTCTTCAATAGGCGATTAGGTTCTGGAAATGATGGAAATGGTATATTTATAATTATTATAAATACTTTAATTATTATTATTATCTTTATTATTTAGACAATTATTTTGGTGATTGGGCCGCAATTACCGAAAATGACGACATATTAGATATTTCAAACATATTCCAAAATGGTAATTTATTAGTTTAATTAAAATTGTATTACCATTAACATTTTAGAATCTTCTGTTTCTCATAACAAGAATTTTCCAATAATAAATGCCGCAGTAGTGGATACCTCCGTTGTGTATAATTTGAATGCTCCCATCCCTATTGGGGACTCAGTTTCGAATAACGAATCAAAATGTATGTTTCATTTTATTAATATATAGTTTTTAATTAATTAATAACTTAATAATAATATAGATTTTATGTAAATATAATGTAAATATAACTTTATGTAAATTATTTCAGTTATCATTAAAATAGTAATTGTAATAGTAATAATTATAATAGTAATTGTAATAGTAGTAGTAGTAATAATAATAATAATAATAATAATAATAATAATAATAATAATAATAATAATAATAATAATAATAATAATAATAATAATAATAATAATAATAATAATAATAATATTAATAACTTAGCATTATTTAACATTAACTAATTATTTTATAGTTGATAATATTATAGACAAATTTTAAATGAAAGATTAAATTACATTTATTATTATTATTAAATAATACATTTTCATTCAATAAATAATTATTTAACTTTTATTAGGCAAATTTTATCCTAAATATTGTAATTCGTCTATGGGTCATGACAATAAATGCCACAAAAATATGAAGAAATATTATCGCCAACCTTTTAATGGCATCAACTTTTTTATTTGCCCCATATGCAAAACTTCCCAGAGTGTAAGGTATAAGGAATTTTATAGTCAACATTCTCAGCACTTAAATTCTTTCAAAACAAATAAACAAGAACTGTTTAAAATAATAAATAAGAATAACATTGAAATTGTAAATATTTTAAATAATAACACAAAAAAGAAATCTAATAAAAGACCTGCTGAACATAGGGTGTCTAAAATTAAAAATAAAATTATAAAAACTGAAGTTATTGAGATCAGTGACGACGAAATTATTAAAATGAAGTCATTCTACTCAGTGATGACGAATGTAATAATATTACATATACTATAAATCATGATATTATAAATGATAATATTGATACTATAAATGCTATAAATGAAAATATAAATAATGATAATACTATAAATACTATAAATCAAATAGGTGGATCATCTTTAGCGATTGAGCCGATAATAGAATCAAATTTAAATGGCGCCATTCGAACTATTCGATTTAATATTGCCGATTCACAATTAATTAAAATTATAATAACGGATAAAATCACTGAAAAGTTAACATCTGAAATAAATAACATGGGTAGCGTCAAAATTCAATTCGCTATTCTTATAAGATTTGAAAAAGATGGGGAAATCCGTGACAACTACTTTTCAAATAACGCCGAGATCTTTTCGGATAACTTTTTAATTGAGGAGTTAATAAGTTAAACGAAAAAATTGAAAAGTTTACCTATTTAGGTAGTGGCTGGAGAGTAATTAATATCTTTAGAGATTGATTTCATTCTGACTAAATTTGCTCCTATTTGTCGCCTATCTGGTCATAGTTACATTCGTACACCCGCAGATTTGAAATCTAAAGGAGCAATTATTAATGTTAAAAATAAGGATCATAAGTGTTTCCTTTATAGTATTCTCGCGCTCTTGAAAAAAGATGAAATAGGTAGCCACCCTGAAAGAGTTTCAAAATATGAAAATCTTTTAAATATTCTTAATTACAATGAAGTCAGGATTGTCCGATGAAATTGTGTAATATACCTAAATTCGAAAAGAAAAATTTAGACTTAAATCTTGCCATAAATGTTCTGGCTTATACCCTACTGTGATAGTTGATGATGATCAGGTTTCCTAATGACTAGGTTTTTAAACACCCCCACTTAAGTATAATTCACAGATCAACGGTTACTATCGTACTCCAATTTATTTATTACTCTTGGAAAATAAGGATAATATCATTACACCGCAGTGACCAACATTACACGTTTAATGAACTGCCATCGTAATAATGACTGTAGTATTCAAATAAGATGCAAATGGTGCCCACATTGTCTTAACGGTTTTCGATTAGACAATGCTTTCACTAAACATGTGGCCCTATGCAGTAAAAATCAAACGGGTACAACCCTTTACACTTTACCCGAAAATAAATATTTAGAGTTTCAAAATCATTCAAAGAGAATCACCCCACCCTTTGTTATTTATGCCGATTTTGAATCGGTTTACCTAAAGATGTTAAACATCATCAAATACATTTACCTATTTCAGCAGGTCTTTTATTAATAAATAATCTTAACAATAGAAAATCGTATTACGAGTTTTATGGTCTTGATTGTATACCTCAATTCTTAAAAAAGTAGAGGAAATTGCTGTCACAATTGTCCTACCTTATTATGAGCTTGAAGGGAAAAAACGGTTAGGACCTATGACTTTTGCTGAGGAACGACAATTTCAAATCTTGTAGGAACTGCTATCTTTGCAAGAAGGTTTTATCCCTTGCTGTTCGAGATCATGACCATTTTACTGGTAATTATCTCGGTGCAGCCTGTAGGAAATGTAATATGGCTCGCAGAATTTATAAACAGCTGCGATTGTATTCATAATTTACGAGGCTACGACTTACACCATATTTTAAAATATGGTCTCAATGGCTTTCCTTCTTGGAATTTGAATATAATACCCACAAGCACAGAGAAATTTATCTCGATGATTGTTCACATTAAAAAATTAGCTGTTCGTTTTATCGACAGCATACAATTTGTTAATTTGTTCTTTGGCTAAGGCTGTAAAAACTCTAACTGATCTTCCTTTGACTTCGTCGGTTTTTGATAGGTTAATAATAGATGCTAAAGCCATATTTCCTTATGATTATGCGACTGATTTGGATGTACTTGGAAACCACTTATGAATTGCCTCCTATTGGTCTGGTGGTACTGAAGATGAGTATGCTAAGGCTCAACTTATTTGGACTCAACAACGTTGTACTAAATTGGCTGACTATATGTTAACTTATCAAAACTTGGATGTATTCCTCCTTGCGGACTATTTCCAACAATTTCGTGCCAAGGCCATTGCATACAATGGTCTAGAACCTCTAAACTTTTATGGTATTCCGGGTATGTCATGGGCCTCAGCGCTTATGACATTAACTGAGCCTATAGAACTTTTACAGGACATGGAAATGTTTCAATTTTACGAAGGAGGAATACGTGGTGGGTTAACATTTGTTAACAAACATTACGTTGCTGCTTCTGATAATACAGAATTATTATATATTGATATAAATAATCTGTATGGTTGGGCTCTTAGCCAAAATCTTCCTTTTGCTGATTTCACTGGGTGTATGATGGATTGAATGATGTATTGCTTGAGTGCATGAATGCTGACATTGAAATCCTCCCTATGGTTATACCATAGAAGTGGATATAGATATTCCAGAAATTTTCATGATTTCTTAATGACTTTCCTCTTGCTCCTGAGGAAAATGTGCCCGCCTGGTTCGAAAGTTGAGAAGTTCATGCTCACGCATTGGCCAAGAAGACACCATGTTCTTCATTGGAGGCTTCTCAAGCTTTATTTGTCCTCTTGGTGCCAAAGTTGTACACATCCATAGAGCTACAAAATTCAAGCAAGCACGATTTTTAAAAATTATATAAATAAAATACACAGCTAAGAGCTGAAGCAAGCAGTGAACTGTACAGAGATTTATTCAAATTGTATAATAATAGCTTGTACGGTAAATCCGTTGAAAACCTTAAGAAGAGATTAAATTTACGACTATGTAATTCCGCGGAAAAATTAATTACATATTCATCAAAACCATCATTTAGAAAAACCATCAAAATTGATGATGATCTTTTTGGTGTACATCTCAATAAGGAGTCTATATGTTTGGATAGACCCAGCTACATCGGACAATCAGTGCTGGATTTATCCAAACTAAGGATGTATCAATACAG
>CAUHTR010004273.1:0-30240 GCA_959609185.1 Schmidtea polychroa | reverse complement strand
TTTTAATTCTATACTATATTGAAAAATAATAAAATAATATAAAAAGCGGATAATGCAACAGTTTTATGACTCAATAAATCAAAAAAATTCTTCATTATATCCGTTAATTATTGAATATTGCCATTTATTCGCCAATTGCTTCAATTTAAAATATTTTTAAAAACAAAATTTTATTTTGCCAAATATTGGATGCCAAATTCATACTACTGTTGATGTCGTATTTTCTGCAATTGAAGACCTTATAAAATTCCAATTGATAAAGCTTTCATATTTAACAGGGGGTTGAAATTTCGGATTTATGAAATAATTAAAAATATTGTTTCAATGAAAATATTTATTTTTAATTTCAGAAAACAAAGGTAAAATTCTTGGAAAACATTTTTTTGTTAATAAACATGGGCTTTGTTATAGACTTTATTGTAAAATATGAGAAAGCAAATAAACAATTTGCCTCGCGTAATATATGCTTTGTTTATTGAAAGATAGACAAATAAAAACAAAATGTATTCAAGCACATATTTGAAAAACACAATGGATAATTTCCCTGGACAACATAAGGCCAAAGACAACAAAGGTGACGGTTGAAAAAGATATAATTTCCCATTTAACCAAGAAATCCATTTAAAAAATGGATAAATGATAGAAATAGAATATAGAAGTAAACTTTATGGACTTCTTTTGATATCATTTTAATTTTACATTTCTTACTTAGAGGTGTTTCTTGTAAAGGTGAATTATTAAAATATCACTTAACCCTTTCAATACGATTTTTTTATTTAGCAACATGTAGACTGACAAAATTTTATAGAAAAGAAAAAAGCAGTCAGCAAACAGCAACAAAGCAGACAGGTTTGGACTTGTTTACGAGCCTATGACCGTACAGTACTAAAATCCCAGATCACAATGCATTTAAATTATTTTAGTAATTTTTAGAAATTGTCTGGGACAATATTGAAAGTATTGAAAGATTTAAAATTAATTAATGATTTTTAATTTATTAAATTATTAACTTCATATGTCAGATGACATCAAGCCAATATAAATAATGAAAATTAGAATTTATTCACATTTTATCTCATAAAATGAGAAAAAAATATTTTTTGACTTATGACTTTATTATTTTAACTTTTAGAAGCAAACAAGACAAAATATTTTTTTCCAAATTTTATTTCCATTTTTTTATGTAAAAGAAATAACTTGAACAAATAAAGTTAATTATAAAAATAAGCTCACGTCCATTAAGATTGTTTATAAAAAGTTCAAAAGGCTTAGCAACTTAGTTGCCTTGACGTTGACGCGAATTCGACTTTCATCCGTAAAGTTTATTCGCCTAGTATCTAATAAGCGAGTCCATAAATCTTCTTGCAACTATTTAACACTATTTTCTATATTCGATAATATTGTATTTTGAAGGTTTTGTATGGCTTCAGAAGTTTAAAAAAGTCTGAATGACGAAATTATTTATAATTTTTATTATAATTTTTATTTATAACATAATACTATTTATTCACAGTTGATGTCAAATGTGACATGAAAACATTCTCAGTCTGCATACATATCAATGAAGTTGAATTTCCAAATTTTGCGGAAAGTGCCCGAAAAAATTTATCGAGAATATTTTTCTCTGATCGAATAATTCCCAATAAGCAATTCGTCATTGTTCCTGGGATAGAATCAAAATAATGTCTTTCCATGAAATTTACTGTCCGTAATCTTCAATCTCCATTACTTAAACTTGTTCTATCGGGTAACATTATCTTGTTGATACCCATTGTCAATTGTTTTTTCCCATATATTTACATAATTTTTAGGTGAATCATATATTGTAAAATCACTGGAATCTTCATTTACAATCATAATAAGGTTTAAAAATTGAAAAGTAATTAAAATTATTGACTATTTTCAGGCAACCATTTTTTAAATATGAAAGAAAAATTGTATCATCAAAATACACCGTGAAAATAATTTACAGGTCGTTTCATAATTATGTTGGGTTATTGAGTTGGTGATAATTTTAAATGTTACTCTGACTCCAAGCGTGTCTTTAACCGATTCACAAATAACACTTGACAACAGAAATCTTTATTGATAATCACAAATAAACTTTCACTTGACACTGACAATAAATTCAGCACTCTTCTTGGTGACTATACAAACACTCGTTGAGGAATAGCACTTGTGTATAACACCGGATTAATAGATCACAAATTGCCGATTGGTTTATCAACTGGGACTTTGAGCTGGTTGTTTTCTTTGACCTTCTTTACAAGTTTATTCAAATAAGTAAGTAGCTTCTTTTCGTTTAATTTTTCAACAAAGTCTTTGATTCAAATCTTCTCCAATACGTTTTATTCACAATTATTTTCTTTACAATTCTTTTTCACAATCGTTTGTCTAACAACGTTTCGTCCGACGTTGTCTAATTTTCTCCAATACTTTTATCTCTAAATTTATATCTATACGTATCTCTTAAATTGTCTCACAAATTTTCTCTCGAATTCGCGTCACTTCTTGTCTCTAATTCCGTCTCTAATTTTGTTCTCTAATTTTGCTCTCTAATTTTGTTTCACCAGTTTTCCCTTATATAGTTTGCTTCTCTTGTAGCACTCCAGATAATCAAGTGTTTTTCCATTTTCTTTCTCCTGCTTTCCCCGACTATCCAATTTTTATCTCTGACAGCTGTCAAGTTATTTTCCTTTTTTCCTTTTCTGTTTGACGGCCTTCTCCCATTAATTTTGTTATCACTGGTAAACTGTCGAGATAAGGATATTGTTGTTTTCCTTTTTCATGATTTCAATATTCCTTTTCCTTTTTGTACTAATTAATTAGTACTGACCTTGGTTTTTATTTTCATGTTTGATTCCTTTTATTTCCTTTATCTTTTTCATTTTTAATTTCTTTTTATTTCCGTTTTCTTTTCTGAGTTCCCATAGATCGTCCCGTTTGCCATGACGATCTTCCCCCAGGTTATTTATTTATTTATTATGTTATTTTCATTTAGGTATCCTCACCAATTGTTTTCATATTTTAAAATATTTCTCCTTACGAAAATAAACTGGACATCATATGATGTACAGAATAGTTAAAGGGTTAAACAAAAAAAATTGAAACCTTTTTAATTAGTAGTATATTTTATTTTTTTTAAAGTTTTAAACATTCATTATTATATAGAGTTTTTATCATTATTACAACAAATTGTTTTTTCACCGAGAATCCTATTTGAAAACATTTTAATGAGATCTTACATCTTCTCAAAATTAATTGAAATTTTAAATATAAATGAAAATATAAACTTTTGTCCTTTTAATCATCCATTCGAAAGAAGAGAAAATAAACTTTTGTTGGGTTGAATGTTAGCTTATTAAAACGTTTTGGTTAAAATAAATTTTGTAACAAAAACATTGTTTCATGTCAAAATGTAGACCATCAATATGTAAATATTGTATTAAATATTGTAAAAGAAAATTAATAAAGCAAATGTTGTAAGAAATAATTATAATATATAAATGAAAGATTATTGAAAGTAAAATTAAATTTCTCACAAATGCCAAATAATAAATTATAAAAATTAATCTAATCCCAACATACGTTATTGAGGACTTATGGGATTTTCCTCTTTTCGTCTCCATCAAAATTCCAAATATTAATGAGTTTACTATTATTTCATATTGAATATTTTATTATGTGAAAATAATTTAAATTTTAATTAAATAATTAAATATAATTCATCTGTCTAGATATTTAAGATTTAGCAATTTGTTGGGTCCAGTATGTTTTAATATCTTTTCAACTTGTAATTTAATTTCCCATTTGTCAAAAACACCAATGAATGTACCAAAGATTCGTGGATATCCCTAAGAATTGTTTGATCTTTCAGCATCTAAAGTTTACAAATTAAATTGATAAGAATTTGAATGTTTTTTTTTATTTGAAAAAAAACTTTGCATTTTTGCTAAATTTGAAATAAATATTGTAAGTAATTTTTGAAAGATTTTGTTGTAATTTTGATTGTTTTCATTCTTGACAACATAACACCTACGGCTAAGGCGTGTCAACTTGGTACAATTAAAGAAAACAATTGAAAAAGAAAGGTTTATAATTTAGATAAAACGGTCTCAATCTAACATTTACAAAGATTTCTCAAAAAATAAAATGAGCATCATAAACTTTATATACTTTATAAAAGTAGCAAAACATCAAATTTAAGCTAAAACGGCTAAAGTTTTCTGTTAATTGCTGTCGCTATAATTCTGAGTGAATATATACTTTTTATAGACCTCTTTGTAATAATAACTGTAAGTCCTCCATTAATTGATCTTTGTATGGCAGTTGAGTGCTCTCTCCCAAAAGATGATTGGAATAACATTTCCTTTTGATACAACTTCTTAAATATTATTTTATATATTTTTCATATTTTATCATTATTCTATTCACGTTAGAAATACTTTCATCATTTCGTTTTAGAACATTTCAAGCTTTTTACTATAAATTTATTTACCCCATAAGTACCAAATACAAAGTTGAATACAAAGTTGATGAATAATAATATTTCAAAATTTTCAAAAGTGAGGGAATAGTAGAAGTTAAAATTTGTGTATTTTATATTATTTATTAAAAATGAATTGGTTATTTTATTTTTATTTATTTTATATTATCACTAATCTTTGTTTAAATAGAACAAATTTTGTCGATTATGTATATTTTTTATTTTTATTTTAAAAAACAAATTAATTAATTCATTTTTATATAATAATAATAATAATAATAATAATAATAATAATAATAATAATAATAATAATAATAATAATAATAATAATAATAATAATAATAATAATAATAATAATAATAATAATAATAATAATAATAATAGTAATAATAAACCAATTACAAAAATTAAAGTTGTGCATTAATTTCATAGAGTTGTTGACAATTCCCAATCAATAATATTGATTCCTAGAGCGTAAACATCAATTTTATCCATCAATGTTGCCGATTTGTTTTGCCTGTATAGAAATTTAATCAATAATTAATTTTTTGAAAAATATTTTCTTCTCTCCAATAAATGAAATTTTACTGTTGTTATTACTTTAAATAAACTAAAACTCAATTTAAACAAATAATTAAATATAATTATATAAATATATATATATATATTTATAACAATATCATTGCTAGGCTATCCCGTCAGTATTGGAGCTTCTTTAACCGATTATATGCCATTTATAAAAATATTTGAAGAATGATATTTGTTTTATTTGTTAAAATATTTAGGTTACAAATGTTTAAAGTTTGTAAAATTTTAATCAATTTCTATCTAAATGTCATAAAAATGTATTATTCAAGAAATATTATATCAAAATTTTAATTCTATACTATATTGAAAAATAATAAAATAATATAAAAAGCGGATAATGCAACAGTTTTATGACTCAATAAATCAAAAAAATTCTTCATTATATCCGTTAATTATTGAATATTGCCATTTATTCGCCAATTGCTTCAATTTAAAATATTTTTAAAAACAAAATTTTATTTTGCCAAATATTGGATGCCAAATTCATACTACTGTTGATGTCGTATTTTCTGCAATTGAAGACCTTATAAAATTCCAATTGATAAAGCTTTCATATTTAACAGGGGGTTGAAATTTCGGATTTATGAAATAATTAAAAATATTGTTTCAATGAAAATATTTATTTTTAATTTCAGAAAACAAAGGTAAAATTCTTGGAAAACATTTTTTTGTTAATAAACATGAGCTTTGTTATAGACTTTATTGTAAAATATGAGAAAGCAAATAAACAATTTGCCTCGCGTAACAATTGTTTATAAATAATCCTAATAATATATGCTTTGTTTATTGAAAGATAGACAAATAAAAACAAAATGTATTCAAGCACATATTTGAAAAACACAATGGATAATTTCCCTGGACAACATAAGGCCAAAGACAACAAAGGTGACGGTTGAAAAAGATATAATTTCCCATTTAACCAAGAAATCCATTTAAAAAATGGATAAATGATAGAAATAGAATATAGAAGTAAACTTTATGGACTTCTTTTGATATCATTTTAATTTTACATTTCTTACTTAGAGGTGTTTCTTGTAAAGGTGAATTATTAAAATATCACTTAACCCTTTCAATACTATTTTTTTATTTAGCAACATCTAGACTGACAAAATTTTATAGAAAAGAAAAAAGCAGTCAGCAAACAGCAACAAAGCAGACAGGTTTGGACTTGTTTACGAGCCTATGACCGTACAGTACTAAAATCCCAGATCACAATGCATTTAAATTATTTTAGTAATTTTTAGAAATTGTCTGGGACAATATTGAAAGTATTGAAAGATTTAAAATTAATTAATGATTTTTAATTTATTAAATTATTAACTTCATATGTCAGATGACATCAAGCCAATATAAATAATGAAAATTAGAATTTATTCACATTTTATCTCATAAAATGAGAAAAAAATATTTTTTGACTTATGACTTTATTATTTTAACTTTTAGAAGCAAACAAGACAAAATATTTTTTTCCAAATTTTATTTCCATTTTTTTATGTAAAAGAAATAACTTGAACAAATAAAGTTAATTATAAAAATAAGCTCACGTCCATTAAGATTGTTTATAAAAAGTTCAAAAGGCTTAGCAACTTAGTTGCCTTGACGTTGACGCGAATTCGACTTTCATCCGTAAAGTTTATTCGCCTAGTATCTAATAAGCGAGTCCATAAATCTTCTTGCAACTATTTAACACTATTTTCTATATTCGATAATATTGTATTTTGAAGGTTTTGTATGGCTTCAGAAGTTTAAAAAAGTCTGAATGACGAAATTATTTATAATTTTTATTATAATTTTTATTTATAACATAATACTATTTATTCACAGTTGATGTCAAATGTGACATGAAAACATTCTCAGTCTGCATACATATCAATGAAGTTGAATTTCCAAATTTTGCGGAAAGTGCCCGAAAAAATTTATCGAGAATATTTTTCTCTGATCGAATAATTCCCAATAAGCAATTCAGCTTGAATGGCATTCAAAGGGACATAGATAAACAATGCTATTTGATCCTCACAACAAATTTGTTCAATTCTAACTTGCAACTTTGTCAGAGTTTAATTTATGATGAGAAAAATGGAAAATTTCCGTGCGGCATTAACACCGTTCAGTACATGGTTGGTGCACATTATTATTATTATTATTATTATTATTATTATTATTATTATTATTATTATTATTATTATTATTATTATTATTATTATTATTATTATTATTATTATTATTATTATTATTATTATTATTATTATTATTATTATTATTATTATTATTATTATTAAATGAAAAAATTACAATGAAAATAAAAATATGCTGAATAACTTAATAATGAGAACTATTTAAGAAATGGGATAAGCAGATACATTGATGTACGCTAAGAAACGAAGAAATAAATGCCTAATCGAAGAAAAATTATAATAATATCTTATTATAACTAATATTTATTAAAATAATTTTAATAATTTTTTTTCTTTTAGCAGTATTTATTTTTATTGTTTTTGAATCTTTAAGTTTTGAATCCTTAAAAAATATTCATTTTAAGATAAAATTGGTATAGGTTTTAAGAAATTAGATTTTCCACAAAAAAGTATAATAATACAATGATAATTGAAAAACAATTAATATTTATTATTACACTTACAAAGAAATAAAAAAAGAAATTTTCAGCAAAATTGTAATTTTAAAGATAAATAGAAATACTTGCAGAAAAATTCACTAAAAGAATGAATTTTATTTTTTTATAGATTATTTTATTAAAAATATTTTGCTGTTTCGTTGCAGTTTGATGATATTTGATAAATAAATTCATAAAATTATACAAATCATTTAGCAATTTAATGAAATAATTTTGCTCTCTATTTATTGGAAGTTTATTGTTTAATTGATTATTTTAAAAAATTTATAAAAAACATTTTAAAAAACATTTTAATTATTTTAAATTTATTAAAATGTACAAATGGAAAGACAATTTTGTATGAGGAAGGTCTTGGAAGCTATTATTTCTTTAAATTTTTCAATCTATTTTATTAAAATGTAATAATAAATATTTATAAATATTCATATATAAAATTATTTTGTATCTATATTTGAAGAGAAATAGTTTTAAAATTTTACATTTTATTCTGAACTCGTTGAGGCTTTAATGGCTTTTAATAGCACGGCATTCTAGTGTAATATTATCTTAATTATGAATATTTCACTAGCTCTATTTTTAAATATTTTACCACAAAACCGTTTTTCGATATTAAATTAACCGTTCTTATTTTAACCCAGACAGTTTTAAATTTTCAAATAACCAAAAAATGGACATTTACAATTATATTTAAAATTTTATTATTTGTTTAAATGTATACGTTTTCCCACAATTTGAAGTACATTATATATATTTGCAATTATATTTATTGATATACTTTTAATTTGCATCTCTGATTTACAATACCTAACACTACTACTTTGGGATATGTTTTATAATATTTTTTTTGAGTCTTAAGGATACCTCGCCACCAAATTGTCATACGTGTTACAGCAGACAATATCATCCAATCAGAATTGAAATATAATGTAAAAAAGGATATGACCAATGACTTTTCCAATTAGTATAAACAAGATTAATTGATAACTGACAATTTTGCTTTTTTAAAATTTACAGCAAAAGGATAAAATACTTATCAACTATTGTAAATCTACCAATTATTAACTAGATACTTCTACTGATTTTCTGCAACATAATCCTCAAAAAATAATATTGAACAAAAAAATTAATTTAATTAATCTATAGAAAATTCAGTTGAAAATCATCTCCTCAAGACAGCATAAAACAAATTTCTGATGTTCATTAAAATGCAATTTCCTTGTTTTGTCAAAGTTATTAACAACACAATCAAATTAAAAGATTTTATTATTTTATTTAATTATTTGCATTCTAATTGGATTTAATTATCATTTAAATTAGCGTTATATATTCACAATTATTCACATTTAATTTTCAATATCATCTTAAAGAATAATTTTATTTCATTCAAACAAAATTTATTTTTATTATTATAAAATCATTAATAAAAATTTATTGTAATTTATTATTTATAATATTATCATTATTTTTTAAAATAATATTAGTTGAAAATAATTTTTGTTTGAAATTTTAACTTTGGAAAAGAACATAAAAGATAAATTTTATTATATTAATTAATTTATAAATGAATACAAATTGAAAATAATAATTAATATCTCAAATTTTGTTTAAATTTCTTTTCCATTGATCTAGAATTTATTATAATAATCGATTTTTGGTGATGTTGTTAACAAGTGCTAGCCAAAAGTCTGACCTTGGACGGTGCCAAGTCTATCCCGCCATGATTAATTTGCACGTTACATATATTTTGTCGCCAATTTAATTTTTTATTAAAAAAAATCAATAAATAATTTAAGGATTTTATCTAATAAATAGTAAAAAAAGGAAGAAAAGAATTTTACAGAATGATTTATTGGTGATTATTAATTTAAAAATCATCTTTTTTATTCCTTCTTGGTTTTGTTGTAAATTTTATGTATTTAACAATAATAAAAGTATTTAAAGGAGATCATTTTGAAGGTGTAAATAAATAAATATTGGCATAAAATAGTTTTTAGTACATCGAATTGTTTACGTGTTGATTTTAAAAGTTGTTTACAATAATATTAATAAATGGTTTTATCATTAAAAAAAGATTTAAATTATTTATTGATTTTATTGTAACACTTAATTTTGTTTTTTCTATTCTTCTTGATAATAAAAAGAAAATTATTGGAATATCATAAAATGAATAATTAAGTGTTGCTTTCTTATAATTAAATTATTTAATTATTTTATTAATTTATTATTTTATTTTCTCTCATGACATTCAAGTCAGTTCTCATGTGCTCTGAAGTCTTCTTTAGACTATATGTAAATAATAATTTGTTTAATTTATCGAAATTTAACTATATATCAATGGGTCTTGAATTTTGTACTAAATGTTTATTATAAAATTCCCATTTCGACACATATACGGACGGATTGATATGTAGGACTTTATAGAATTTTTCTCAAAGCATTTATAAAATAAATTTTGATATATTGAAAAAAGTTTAATTACAAATAATTACAAATAATTACAACTTCAATAATTTAAAAAGTTTTCTAAAATTCTAAATCTAAATTCCATTCTAATTGAAGTGAAATTACTAAATTATTATCTACTAGCACTTTTAGAATGATGCTAAATTATTAATTATGCAAACTAAACATCAATTAGAGCAAGAAAAAAATTATATTTTTGCAACAAATATTTATAGTTTCTCAGTCTTAAATTACTGGATTTTTTTTGTTTTAATTGATGACATTTAAAATTTTTAAAAACAATAAATTGCTTTACTTGTAATTTGACATTATAGTAAATGATGCATTCAGTTGTAAAGTACTTTTTATAATAATAATAATAATAATAATAATAATAATAATAATAATAATAATAATAATAATAATATTAATAATAATAATAATAATAATAGTATAAAATGATGATTGCTTGGTAGCAGCATTTATTATTTAAAACAATAAAATGATAATTTAAGCCTTTTGCTGCAAATAATGTATTTAATGAAAGAATTTTCGACTATACGATAGTCCTTGTCAATCTCCTGACTATCGTATAGTCGAAAATTATTTCATTAAATACATTATTTGCAGCAAAAGGCTTAAATTATCATTTTATTGTTTTAAATAATAATAATAATAATAATAATAATAATAATAATAATAATAATAATAATAAAATGATAATTTAAGCCTTTTGCTTCAAATAATGTATTTCATGAAAAATATTTTCGACTATAAGATTTAATTTAATGTTCTTCCCGAAAATACCTTTCAATCTTTCTTTTATTTCCTTTCTCTTAATTCTCATTGGTTATCAATATAATATATACTTTCGTTTCATGAATATTTTTATTAGAAATTTTTAAATACCATTTAAAATTCCAAAATGACACAAACTAAAAGAAATCATCACTTTATAATAATCATACTAATAATAATAATAATAATAATAATAATAATAATATAATAATAATAATAATAATAATAATAATAATAATAATAATAATAATAATAATAATAATAATAATAATAATAATAATAATAATAATAATAATAATAATAATAATAATAATAATAATAATAATAATAATAATAATAATAATAATAATAATAATAATAATAATAATAATAATAAATATGTAATAATAATAAATAATAATTTATATATTTATATAATAGTATTATTTTTCAAAATGTATTTTGATAGAGAGTTCAATTATTTATATTTATTATAAAATTATTTGAAAATAATAATTTCCTAGAACGGCTATTTCTATTCTGGGTACATAGAATTATGGAACAATGTACATATTCCCAATCTGCTGGTTGACAAGTTATTTGATGTGAGCTGCAAATCTAGCAATATCCGAACTGTTGACACTGTTGGCCAGGCTATAGATAGGTTTTTTCATTGTTGATTTTATATTTCCTATTTTATTTTATGATTATCATCATTATTGTTATTTGTTTTCTTTTTCACTACTTTATTTGCTTACGATAATATCTGGAAAAAATTTCAAATAACTTTAAGTTGAACAATAGAATTTTAATTTATTTATTTAAAAATAAATGATAATGTCAATTTTTTTAATCCCGTCTGACTAAATTTTTTTTTCAATTTATGTTGAGTGCAAATAAAGATTTTTGAATGAAAATTGAGGTGTGATTCGAATTTTTATTTTTATACAATTGATTTTTCTGGTTAGAATTTTTACATTTTTCAAATTTGTTTTTACATTGGGCGACGGTTTACTATACGCATCCCAAAAGAAATAATTAAATAATAAATAAATCAATTAAAAATCATTTATTTGTTGGTAGAAATTACGTACAAAAACATATCTAATAAATGATTTTCTGTTGTATTTTGCCTTGATAACCACATTTTAAAATCAATAAAAGCCATTTACTTTAAAGGGCTGAATTTTTTAATTAATTATTTCAAATTAATTAATTCCAATAACAATAATGATTTAATTTTACTGTTTTATGTTTAAATGTTTATAAATGTTTATATGGACAAATTAAAATTATTAACTATTATGAATAATTATGTAAAGGTTATCTGACATTTTATTAAAAAAAGCCTGGTGTCAAGACAATTTGTGGGCATTTCATGTAGTAAACCAATAAAATTATTAATGCATATTTATTGCGCTCTTTTAACCGAATAAAACTCCCTAAATAAAGATTCAAAAAAGTCATAACAATTATTATTATTATTATTATTATTATTATTAGAATTTGAATTTTCCTAAGAATATAATTATCATTCAAAGGAATTCGGAATATAAATAAAGACAAATGGACAGTGGGTTGGAGGAACAAAAGCTGTTATTCATTTTAATGATATTTACTTATTAGGGTGTATCATAGAATGATTTTTATTTATCCATTCAATATGTTTTAGCATTACACTATTGTATAATTTCAGTAATATATTGTCTTTTATTTGTGATCATAAGGGTCTATTAATGCGGTGTTTTAGTTGTAATAGTTATAGTATTTATAACATTTATAATACATAAATATTTATTAAATTCAAAACAATTCAATTTGTTAAAAATATTTAAACAAATTTCCACCAGAATCTTTTGTCAGTGTATATTAATGTAAGCAATAAAACATTTGCTTACCACATCTGTTTAAATGTCGAAAGGAACATGTTAGCTCTGATAAACTCGCTCTTGTATTGAGC
This sequence comes from Schmidtea polychroa, assembly GCA_959609185.1. Taxonomy (NCBI): domain Eukaryota; kingdom Metazoa; phylum Platyhelminthes; order Tricladida; family Dugesiidae; genus Schmidtea; species Schmidtea polychroa. The sequence continues at coordinate 17,355 of CAUHTR010004273.1, read as the reverse complement.
ATCATCTTCTTTCGAAGCATCAGTTAAAAGCCTTTGACTTGATTCCTCATATAGTAATAACTCATGTTCGGGGATAACGGCAAGCATAAAGACCGATTTATAGAGATTCGTGTCCAAATTTCCATGCGTCTGTTCAGGTTTTATTGTTCGAATATATAGAAATTCATATTTGGATAATGGATCAACTATCCGCTTAAAGTCTATAATTTCTGAACCTTTAACTGATTTGAACTTATTCATCTTCATTTGATCAAGATTAAATTTCCATACGATTACATAATCACATAAATCCACACTTCCAAGGAATGAGTTAGTTTCATTGAATAATTTCGCTATTGATTCTGAATGTCCATATAATATATCACTCTGTTTACCATCTTCTAAACTCCATACAATTATAATATCATTTTCCATTTCGAAATTAATTAAACCGAATTAACAAAAATCTTTATTTTCAAACTTTACCGAAACTCACAATATTAAAACAACTTGACATAAAAATAAAACTTTATATAAATCCAAAAATTGAAAACTGATTAATCCAAAACTTTGATAACAACTCGACAATTGTCCAAAATATTACACTGATCGCGTCTGTGTGCGCATACAACTCAATTCAATGTCAAAAGCAAAAAACCGCACACAGACGCGAGACATAAACTGATAATTCACCAACATCAATTGTTATTTATTTAGTTAATATTTATTTAATTAATTAATTTAATTATATTATTACACTGTATACCAAAATACACCAGCTAATGATGGAATTTTTGGAACGTTGTACTTAAATAAATTATTAAATATTTTTTAACAATATTTATTCAATCTTGTGAGAGAATGTTGTCAACTGTATAAACTTCAAATTATGAAAATGATAAAAAATATTTATATGTAACCCAGAGTCTTTTTTTCTTCTACTTTTGTTATTAAACTTTTAGTTGAATATACAAAATACCATTACCTTTTTAAAGTTGTACTTCCGGACAATAATATTATCTTGATAAAAACAATTTCTATTAAATTTCATATTTTTTTCATTTTTACGTCTAATTTTATCTCAGCAAATTATTTCTAATGTTCATTATTTGTAAATTTTAAAGATGATTATCAAACCTCACAGAAGGAACTTTTAACAATTTCGTTTTGACAAATTCTTCCAATAATAATTGCAAATGGTGAAAATGTCAGATGAGAAAATGTTTCAATTGCGTATTGGAGAAAAATACATTTTTAACATTTATTTCTAGAAAATATTAATTAATTTAATTCAAATTTTCCACGGAAAAATAATTTGATCTTTTAACGCAAATCTAAAATATCAATGCTCTAATTATATTTATGAATTGTACGATATTCGATATCTCTGTTACAGATAGACAAAAAAAAGATGTCAGTTAAAGATAACGTAATTAGCGTACATTGTACGCATGAAATTTGCCCGGGATATTTCTAATCCCCATGTCAGTTTCAATTGGAAAATTATGATATTGGAATTATTTTTCAATTAAAGTTGTTATATTGGCATGTGAGGATGTAAACATTTCCAGATTTCTTCTCATGGTGACACAGTGAGCAAATTGGTTTTGCAAAATTTCACTTTTTTCAAGGTCATTTTCAAATATAAAATATACAAAAAGTAATATTTTTTAAACAAAAATTTAAAATTATTGTTAGGTGTTGTCTGGTAAATTATAAAAAAATAACTTAATTGAAGCTTGGTAAACATTTTTTAAACAAAATATTGGAGAAGTATGAGAGGCAGAAATATTTTAAAAAATTAATATTTCACTTGTTTTTTTTAAGAAAAAGTATTTATATAGCAAAAATATAGAGAGAATTTGTAAATTACGGAAACATTTTACTTGAATTACATTTTCTTCTCTCCTCTGGGTTTCCAATTTTATTACTGTCAACTCATAAGAATAAAAAAATTCTCACAAACAGCTTACGGCCATTCACTGCTCTATGTTTGAATATTTTAGATAAGGATTTAATTTATTTATTTGCAGTATTCTCTTGAAATATTCGAACCAATTAGCTATTCTAAAACTTTGTCCTTGTTAAAATTATTCAAGTTTCCTTGATAGACAATACCTATAAAAGGTTGGGTAGTGACATGAGCCCGTAAAAATTACCCTTCAGTCCAGTTATCAATAATACTGTTTTATAGGTCAATGTTAATGAAAAGAAAATAAAAGTTAATTTTTACTTAACCTTCCTAAGGCGAACATATGTTAAATCTAGAACCTACTGCATTTGCCCCTTAGTTATTCCAAGTGTGATTATTTAATATCTTTTTGTATCAATTTCATCACAAAAAAGAGAATCATGTTTGCATTTATTGTAAAGAATTTGCTTGGGGTACAAATTTACCTCAGTGAATGATACAAGTGGTAGGTGTTCACTTTGTACTCGTAAACAAGATCGCAAATGTCAAAAAATATTTAATAAATCTTCAGAACATTCCACTAGCATTATAATATATAAAACTTGTGATAAGTAATATGTAAGAATATAAGTAATGTCCATTTCTGTATTATATTTGCAATTCATATAATATATTTTATTTTTATATGTTAAAATGATTTTAAAACATTAAACTAGCAATAGCACAGTGAAAAAGTATTGGGGTACAAATTTACCCCGAGTGATCTTCAGTGTAAGAATTTTGAGCCGGCCTCAGGAAGGTTAAAGGATATTTATATAATATCGAATTCTTTATAGGAAGGTTAAAGGATATTTATATAATATCGAATTCTTTATAACGTTCTTTTATTCAGAAATTTATTTAACGCTTAATGCCAATTTTTAAATTAAAATATTTTATTTATCAAAATATAATATAGTTATAGAATTGCAAAAAAAGAATTATGTATTTGTTATTCACGAAAATTAAAAAGAGAGTTACGTGCCAAAAATCATAAAACGCAATATTATTTTATTTTACTATTTTCACGTTGTTCTTTATTGTATCCATTGTATTCCGTTAGTTAACATTTTTGTGTCATATTCCACTTTTTTAGCTATATATCTCACAATTTATATAATAATAATACAATATTTGTTTTATTATTATTATATATATAAACTTATTATTATATGTATAATTATATTATTATATGTATAAACTTTTTAATTATCTTGATTGAAAGTATTAATTAGTTTTACTAGATTCAAAATCGGCACCATAAATGATTTCAATATATTTAATTTTTATAAATTAATAAAAATTTCAAAAATTTAAACAAAATTATTATTAAAATAATAATTAATTGAAAATATTAAAATCATTAATCATTTATTTGAAAAACACTTTTAAGTATTAAAACTTGACAGAATGTATAATTTATATAGTAGCTTTGATGTTGAAAAATTGGTTTTATGGGAAATTTATTGTTCGGGTTTTTTTAATATTAAATTAATTATTAATATTTTATTGATTACATATTTTATAATTATAAAGTGATGCTTTTAATATACAGCGAGTAAAAAAAGTATGAAAACATGAGATAGAAATTTGTTTCTTTTTTAACCATTTTGTTCTACTAATGCTTATGATCCTCTCCTTTAATATACCAACACAGTTTTATGTGGGCTTTCAAATGGTAATATTTGTGAAATAATATGATGTTTTTAAGACTAAATTTTTATTGCTATTTTGTAAACATACTAAATTTTAAATCAAAAGAGTATGGAAACATTTAAAATGTTTATGATATTGTTTAATTGCATCAATAATACATGTGTTTCTGGAATTTTGTACGACAGTATAAAAACAGCATTGATCATTTCATTTCTATTCCGAACAAACTTTCCTTACAGCTTAGCAGTGTTTCTACTAAGAATCGTCGGGAAAGAATTGCCTTTGCCAAAAAGCGTCTTGGAGCTCAACATTTCTTGAACGCGAATCAGTTGTATGTGAAACTTAAGAAAATTTGGTCTGAGATTCCAGTTAGCATTTGAGAGCGCCTTGTGGACTCAATGCCATGCCGTTGTCAGGCAGTTTTGGATGCTGGTAGATATCCTACAAAATATTAATTATTATCTTGTTGTAAACTCTTGTTGACATTGCCATTCACTCAGTATTTATTCTGTATTTATTCTCAACAACAGAAAATAAAAAAAATGTTTCTATACTTATTTGATTCAAAATTGGGAATTTTATTTAAATAAATTACGAAAAGGGTGTCAAAATTTCCTCCCAATGTTTCATTGATTGTACCGTCAAAAATTCATTGTATTCTCCGAATAAAATGATAATACTTTTTGTGCTCTCTTGTAAGTCAATAATAGGAAGTTTGTTAATTTATACTAATAAATTAAAATTCCAAAAATAAATATTCATTTTTGTTTAAATAAATGTTATAAGCTCCGTTTTTTCATCTTCAATTATGCAGATTCCAAAATTTTCCGATCAACTTCATCAAAATAAGACTTGATAAATGTTTTACATTTCAATTGTTAGTTAAAAAGCATTCAATGATATTTGACCTCGGTTTTTTAAGGGAATTTATATAAACAAAATTTATTATGGTAGGGGTACAGATTTTCCAAAGGTTTTATTGAGACATGTACAACTGTAGCAGCTTCGATACATTCCAATTTCCATATAATCATCATTGACATATTTCATCAAATAATTATTAGAATTATCTTTTTTTCAGATATTTTTATTAGAATTGTTTCATCCATCAAATCTGTGTTTGAAAACTATATACGCCGTCTTCTTTCGAAAGGGATGTATAGTATTCCATTGGAATACTTTCATATCATTTAATTCATCACAGTCAATACTTTCCTGAAAATCTTTCTTCGCAAACGGCTAAATAAATACCAAAAACTACATAGACTACTTATCATTCACACTTTTCATTGTATTTACCTTAGTTTTGTCATAATTAAATTTTCCATCACCCAAACTTTTATTAAATACATCATTGTTATTATCGTTTTCTTTATTTCAATAATCTTTGTCCTTTTATTTCAGAAACTTAATCAGCATTAAGTTTGGTCATTCATCCTCGTCGAAAATTAACTTAAAAAACATAAAATACATCCAGGAAAAATTATATTTAAAACTTACAAATTTAAACTCCTCTCAAAAAACTTAAAAATTCAAACATAGGAAATTGAATTGGGATAAATTTTTATAATCAAACTATACTTATTTTTATTTTATGATGTCAAATATCAAATGTTTAACTTGTAGGTCACAAATTATCAGAGCAGTCACGGCATTGAAATAAACAAATATAGGAAGACATTGACTAGGACAACTTTTATTATTTTCATTAAGGCGACTCAATTTAGGAAGAATTTGTATAACAATGTAGCATTAGATTATTATTATTATTATTATTATTATTATTATTATTATTATTATTATTATTATTATTATTATTATTATTATTATTATTATTATTATTATTATTATTATTATTATTATTATTATTATTATTATTATTATTATTATTATTATTATTATTATTATTATTATTATTATTACTATTAAACTTCCATATAATTTTTAACATCAATGATTTTGTTTTACTAAGTGCCTAAATTGCTTTATTTTTACTTTTGAAATTTTCCTATAAATTTCTTTCCATATTACCTTTATGATAATTTAATCTTTATTAAAAAGGCAAAATGATATTTGAGAGATAATTGAGTTGAGCTGAGAGAAAACATTAGGAGAAAGTATTTCTAACCAAATATATTTGACGCAATTATAATTGATATATCAGCCCACAGCATAATTATATTTATGCATCTGTATTTATTTAAAGATATTACTTATAATTACAACTTTTATGCATTTTCACAATAATTGGTTCATCTACAAAATGATTTATGTTAGATTTTCTTTTCTGCAACATAAAAATGAAACCGATGAAAGTTTTTTTCCGTAAAATGAGACAGTAAATTACAACTTTACCGAAATGATTTATTTAAAATCCTATCATTTATAAAGGTTTTAAAACCTCCCTTTCTCATCATTTATTATAAATCGATTCTCTGTTTAGAGAACGTATCAGTATATATTTTCTAGTCACTTAATAAGGGGTTATTAAAGGGTCGCTATATAGTTGATAAAGTCAATTAGTTTAGCCGTTAATAAAAACAATTCTTCGATTTAATTTAATCAAACGTGCTAATTCTTAATAATTTTTAATGTGCAATGGTAATATTGGTTGCTTAGGTTGTTGTTCCCATTTCCTAATTGACTTTATTTTTATTACGTAACATATTTGAAACACTTTATGAAATTTTTCTTCCAAAATTGGACACTTGTTATTAATTGAATTTCTTATATGAGTTTACAAGCTTTCTTGCCACATTTTTTATGACCAGGTCTTGCCTCACTAAGATTTTCTTTGTATTATAAAGCAAGTGCAAAGACATTTTAAATTGTAAATTATGTTACCTTATTGATTAAAACAATAATATTAGAAATAATATAATTTAGTGATGTAATTTTATAGAAACGCTGATCCCAAAAATTGAACGTGAAACAAGAATTGTCCTAAATAAGCTTTTAACTTACATTTTAAAAATTTTTAATTTGGTGTTTTTTTTTAAATTCCTTTATGCATTATGCAAATCTATTTATGTCGGCTATTTTGATTAAATAAATTTAACGAATTTTGAAGTTAAATTATTAAACGAATCTTTCTAACTTAGATCCTGGCCTGCAACGTCTTATCAAATAATCAGTCGGGAATTCCAAACAGATCCAGATTTTCTCTCTTTCAATGCAGTCGACATCAACAATCGAATGAGTGATTTCTTCATTAAATTCTCCCCGATCCGTTTGCAGGCAAAAGTCATCCCAAATACAAGTTTGTAATTATTTATCATTCATTGAAACGTTTACATGACGCGCTTAATTTGCATTTTAATTTTGCGGACCGCGAATAATTGACTCGTCAATCAAATTGGATTGAACAAATTCTCAAATGATATTTGTTCACATTTCTAGCTCTGCTTTCAATCTATTTTAATGCTTTTCTAGAATTTACTTTCTTTTACCATGCTAAATTTGTTGCTATGGATATAAATCATTGTAAATTATCATTCTTAATGTAAACTGCAACAATATTTCGTCTTTTAATGAAATAATTAAAATATTCATTCATTATTAACAAATATTCTTTACAATATAATAATGATAATAATAATAATAATAATAATAATAATAATAATAATAATAATAATAATAATAATAATAATAATAATAATAATAATAATAATAATAATAATAATAATAATAATAATATTAAAATTATTATTATTAAAAATTAGGTGGATATTACCCTCTGTACCTATCAAACACTGCACAATACCTCCATCCCCTAGGGTTAATGTCAACCACTATTGTCAGGGGTATTTTTAAAATATTAAAATCATTTAAACTGAAGATGACCCCCTATAATTTATCATTAAATTTCATTTAAATTATCACAAATCAAAAAAAGAACTTTAATAAAAAAATTATTCTGTAGTGCTAAAAATCTTCATTGTAGCGTAAAATGGAAGACATATTGTTTAAACTAGGAAATGAAGATAGAAGAAAATACCAACCAGAGTATACGTGTACAAGTACAACAAATCCCAAAGACCTAAAAAAGACAGGCTATTTTAACGAGAGCTGAATTCCCTGTACAAAAATCATGGGATCTAAAAAATCCCCTGACTATAGTGCTTCACATTTACATAAACCCCATCCGGACATTGAGCCCTAGTTTATTTTGACCTGGAAAATATTTTGACCAACAATACCCATTACCATTTTGCACCCTTTTGGGAAGGGAGGTATGGTGCAGTGCCTGGATGGGTATATAGGACCAACCTATATCTACTTTAGAAAATAATTTAACTATATTCATAAAACGTTTCCAAAATAATATATTATTAAAACAAAATAATTTTTCAATATAATATATTTGGAGAATTTACCTAAAAATAAATAACATTCCGAGCAATGTAATTGTACAAATTCAACATACCACAAACATACGAATATATAATAATATTTTTAAATACATCTTACAATTATTATTATTATTATTATTATTATTATTATTATTATTATTATTATTATTATTATTATTATTATTATTATTATTATTATTATTATTATTATTATTATTATTATTATTATTATTATTATTATTATTATTATTATTATTATTATTATTATTATTATTATTATTATTATTATTATTATTATTATTATTATTATTATTATTATTATTATTATTATTATTATTATCATTATTATTATTAGTATAATATTAAAATCACTGATTTTCATTTATATAAATTTAAAAAAATATTTTCCCTTTTCAGTTGTTTTTTATTTTAAACAAATTCTATTTTCTTTAGTATATATGATCATTTAATAGCGAAACTTCTGAACTGAACTGACCAAAAAAGTAAAAATTCTATTCCATTTGCAAATGAAATTAACCATGAAAATTAAAAAAATTATTAATCTATGATCTATATTTTGAAATAGAAAATTACCATTTATCCATTAAATGTTCAATTGGATGAAATGGAAAGCATTTAATTATCTATACATTGTTAAAATGTTAATGAAAAATCAAAGAATTGCAAAAGAAAAATTTTTTGTTTTTGAGAATCAATGTCTGGATTTTTTGCGAATTTCTTTTGAAGATTATTATACATTTTTACGACGGATAATATCGATAGTATTAGCAATCGGCAATATCGATAGTATTAGTAATCGGTAATATCGATATAATCAGTATTCGATAATATTAATATGATCATTGATTAGATTTGAAAATTGGACAAAAACCAAAAGAAAATATTAATTTTTAATTGACATATTACAAATACATTTCTTCATATTAAAATATAAAAAATTTATTAAAAATATTTTATCAATCGAGAAAAGGTCCTGATTTTTTTAGTAAAATACTAGCAAATATAGCAAATACTAGCAAATAAGACTAAAAAATTGCATAAAAATATTTTTAAGTAAAAAAAGTAAAATATGGCTTTGTGTGAATTACATGCTATAAAGATTGGAAATGTGATTAAATAATAAGCATTCAGCATATAAACTATAAATATTCAGAAACAAGTTTGATCAGAGTCAGAAAATTAGGATGTTATAAATTTCTGTTTAATTTTCTTTGTTTTTGACTAAATTAATTAACTTTATTACACAATACAACAATTTTATTTATCTATTTCGTTAAAAATTGAACATAAGAGGAAAACAAAAGCTTATTAAAATAAAGCAATTTAAACATAATTAATATTTCGAAAATAAACTGAAACTAGATATTCAACATTAAAAGATAATTGAACAAAATATCCCAATTAAAAGATCAAGTTAAAGTATTTTATATTATTATTATTATTATTATTATTATTATTATTATTATTATTATTATTATTATATTTATTATTATTATTATTATTAAAAGGAATTAAAACAGTTGAATCGACGTCTCATTCCAACTTGCGACAAAAGAGAATGTCTTAATTATCTTAATATAATTGTTCACAATTTGATCATATACAAATATTTAGAAGAAAATTCGACATATATTTGAAAAATCAAAGTGGGGAAAGACGATTATTGCAAAAATAAATTTCTATAAAAATTCTTTCGTCTTGAATGATGCCGTTAGAAACAAAATATTTGTGACAAAACTGAGAATGGATAATATCGACAGTATCAGCAATCGGTAATATCGATAATATCAGCAATCAGTAAGATCGATAGTATCAGCAATTGGTAGGATCGATAGTATTAGCAATTGGTAATATCGATATCATTTTGACTATGAATCAGTAAAGTTACAAAAAAACATCGATATTTTTCTGATTCAATGTCAAATCCAATGTCAATTGAAAAGAAATCAGAGGTGAAAATTGAAAAAAGTTCTTATGATATCATTATCGATTAGATTTTAAACAAAAAATAAAAAAACAATAGAAAATAATAATTTTTACTTTAACAAAAATAATTAATATAATACAAATATTGTGTATTAAAAATAAAATAAGCAAAAATAAAAGCCGTTCTTTATATTAAAATATAAAACACTTATTAAAATTATTTATTCAATGGAAAAAGGTCCTGATTTTTTTGTAGAAATACTAGCATGTCCACTTCCTCTATCATTCAAGTAGTGTGTATCTATCCCTAACGACCACAAGCCTCCCAACTGTTTTCATGTTTTATACCTATTTTTTTCCCGTTTTATACCTATTTTTCCCTCATAAACGTAAAAAAAAACACTTAAAACCTTAAAAACCTATATCTTTTAATTTCTTTATTCCGAAGACATTTTGCTTTCAAAATAAAAACTTAAAAAACAACAAAAATATTAAAAAAACAACACAAAATGTTAATAAAACAGGGAAAAAAAATACTGATAAAACTATGAAAAACGTTTGTCGGCTTGCGGTCGTTAGGGATAGATACACACTACTTGCAGGTCGCCAGTTTATCAAGTCGCCAGTTTATCAAGTCGATAGTTTGTCAAGTCGATGATGCAATCGCTGCGGTCTTGGCAAGTCGACAGCTTGGTAAGTCGACAGCTTGGCAGGTCGATAGCTTGGCAAGCTGCTAGAATATAAATATAAAAAAAATAAAAAAAAAAAATAAAAATAAAAATAAAAAAAAAAAAAAAATAAAAAAAAAATAAAAATAAAAATAAATATATAAAAATTTAAAATTTAAAAACAACGTATCCAGTAAAAAAATTTTTTCTAAAAATGAATTGTAATATTTGCAATAAAGTTTTTAAAAATAAAACAGGATTAATTTCTCACTATAAATCGAAAGCTCACTTACTAAAAGAAAATAATCTTAATGACACAAATTCAAAAGTTTGTACTAAATGTAAAGGAAGATTTCTACATTCTGGATATAATAAACATTTTGAAAATTGTATCGGGAAAAATAGAGAAATATTTACATGTCCTCATTGTAACTTTTCAACAAAACTAAATTTCTATTATTTAAGACATTTAAAAGAATGTAAAAATAAAAAACAAAATTCTGACGTTGAAGAATGTCATTCAGAAGGAGAACCTGATCATGTTGAAAGAGAAAAATACAACTGGGATGATTTTAATCATATAGATGAATTTCAATTAAAAATTAATGGACCTGCAACCCCTGGAGAATATATAAGGAGAAATAAAAAAAATATTAAAAATTCTTTCACTGAAGCTTTAAAAAATTATAAACCAACAAGGTATAATGTTATAAAATATAAAATTACAATCAAAGCAAAATATTGGAGAGGACCAGAAGAAAAGACAACTCCTTTAGATGTTGAAATTGGAATACCTTTTAAATATTTATTTTCAACTAGAGGATTTAATAAAAGCATCAAAGAAATAATTCAAGCAGTAGAAGCAAAACAAGAAGAGGTTGAAAATGAATTAGGAGATTCAAACTTAGTATTCAACTCTTTCCAAACTTTAGTGATTGATTATTGGAGAGGATTACCACCTAATCCTAAATCTTATATTCAAACACCCTTTAGATCTAGGGTTGTTATAAATGTACAGAATAAGGATAACAAATGTTTCATGTGGTCAATACTTGCATATTTACATCCTCAAGCTGAAAACCCTCAAAGAGTTTCAAAATACAAACAATATGAAAATGAATTAATATTTCCCAAGGGATTCACACACCCAATGAAACTAGAAGACATTCCAGAATTTGAAAAACTAAATAATCTTAAACTTAATATTTATGAACATGTTAAAGGATGGGGACATGGAAGGAAAGATATTATTCCAATTTATATTTCTGATAGTGATAGCACGAGGGAGATATATCTTTTAATCTTGGAAGAAGGAAATAATCAAAATTATGTTTTAATAAAAGACTTTCAAGCTTTTACATCACCAGAGAATCCAACTAGTGGAGGAGGAACATGTAAAAGATGTCTTCATTATTCAACAACTAAAAACTCTATGATTAAACATGCAAGATTTTGTGAAAAAGATGATCCAGCTTTAATTAGAATGCCTACAGATCCCAGGATGTATTTTAAAAACTTTTCAAATTTATTACAAACATTAGGAGTTGTCTATGGAGACTTTGAATCTATAAATCGTAAACAAGATATAATTATGCAATATTTAAAAATAATAGAAAAATATAAACTCATGGATGAATGGAAAGCCTCTAAACAGAAGATGAAACCAGAGAGGATGAAAGCCTTTCTAAGAAAAAGAAATAAACCTAATAGTGTTAAAAAAACTAAACAATTACCATCTGCTTATAAATTATTATTTAAAAGTAATTATCCTGAACTCATAGAATCTAGAGAATATGCATTTCAAGGAACTTCAGAAGATGTTTTAAATCATTTTACTAAAGTATAAATGATCTAGAACATGAAATATTTAAAATATTAAAAACAAAGTATCCTCAAAAAATTTCTAATCAACAACAACAAGAATATGAAAATACTTCCAACTGTTGGATGTGTAAACAAGACATTCTTCCTGATGATAAAGTTATAGATCACGATCATTTAAAAAGTGAAAATAATTATCGAGGAGCAGCCCATAGAAATTGTAATCTTAATTGTCATACTCCTAAATTTGTACCAGTTATATTTCATAATCTTTTTGGTTATGACATACATCTATTTATTAAACATTTAGCAGAAAATGCTAAACACTCTTTCAAAGTTATAGGACTTACAAAGGAAAAATATAAATCAGTTGAATATGGAAAATTAAAATTTATAGACTCGTTAAACTTTCTCCAAATGTCTCTAGATGGAATAGCTAAAACAATGAAAGCAGAAAATTTTAAAATCACTCGAGAATTCTTGGAAAAAAATAATATCCCCCCAGAAGAATATCCTACATGCTTAGCAAAAGGAATATATCCCTATGACTATGTTGATTCATTTGAAAAATATAATGAAACAAAATTACCAGAGAAAGAAGATTTCTATTCCCAACTTCAAAAATCTCATATTACAAATCAAGAATATTCTCGAGCAAATAAAATGTGGGATCTTTTCAACTGTAAAACTTTAGGAGAATATACAAGTATGTACTTATCCCTAGATGTTTATATTCTAGCAGATTGCTTTGAAGAATTTACAAAGTCTTTTGTTCTTAAACCTTATAATTATATAACAGCTCCTTCTTTAGCTTGGGATACTATGTTATATACCATTTGGACTTCAGATCTTCCAGAATCTGATAAAATTATAGATCTTTTAACCGACCAAGATATGTTTAATCAAATTAAAACAAACATTAGAGGAGGAGTATCTTCAGTAATGGGGAATAGAGAAATAAAAGCTAGAAATGCAATAACTACTAGCCGAAGAATCTCTAAACACCCTGATCCATATATAAAACTTAACAATGAGGAACTAAAAGAAGTATTAGAAGGAATGAAAAATCCTCTATTTATACTTTATATAGATGCAACAGCTTTATATTCAGGAATTATGACTCAATATTTACCAATGAGTGACTTTCATGAAATATATCCTCCAGAATGCCCCTCAGAAGAAGAATGCCCCTTAAAAGACCTTATGAAAGAAATACTTTCAACTCCTAAAGATTCTCCAATAGGATACTTTGTAGAATATGACCTCGACTACCCAGATGATATAAAATCAGGAACAAGACATTTCCCTTTAGCTCCTATAAGAAGAAAGATTGATATCAACGAACTTTCACTCTGGCAAATCTCACAAGATAAACCTCCAACAATGAAACTTCTTTGTGATCAAACAGATCGAACTTATTATCTTTGTCACTATAGACTCCTCCAGTTTTATCTTTCACAAGGAATGATATTAAAAAAAGTTCATAGTGTCATAAGATTTAAACAAGCAGCATTCATGAAGACTTTCATCGAGGAGAACATTCGTTGTCGAAACATTGCAAAAAGAGAAGGTAACCTTTTAAAAGACAATAATTATAAACTTTTAAACAATTCAGTCTTTGGGAAGACAATGGAGAATGTTGATAAATATACTCATATTGAACTCCTAACAAATACCCCGAAAGATATAGCCCGTTATAATCGTATGCTAGGAAAGCCTACATTTAAAAACGCACAAGTATTTTCTGAAAGTCTTACTGCAATAGAACTAAAGAATTATGAGAAAACATATAATAAACCAATATTTATTGGCTTTGCAATTTTAGAACTTTCAAAATTACAAATGTATGAAACATATTATAACATCTTACAACCTATATATGGATCGAATATAGCAATGCATGCAATGGATACAGATTCAATGTTTTTAACAATAAGAACTCACGATTTACAAAGTGATATCTCTGAAAATCCTATACTTTCAAATTTAATAAATTCATCTGGAGAATTATTTTCATTTAAAGATGAAAAACCTTTTACTCCTATAGAAAATGGAATATTTATTCTTGCTAAACAATATTCATATGAAACATTTACAAATCCTAAATTTGAAGAACATACATTTATATTTAAAACCCCAGAAACAGAAGAAAGCATTACACATAGATATCCTATATTCCCTAAAGGACCTGACGGACAGGGAGAAAAACCTGTAAAGGATAACAGATGTAAAGGAATTCAGAGATGTGTAGCAAAGAATCTTTCTCATCAAGATTATATAGATACATTGAATCCAAATCATAAAGATAAAATTGATGAAATACATCAACTTAAAAGTGAAAAGCATGATATTTACTTGATAGAATCCCAAAAAGTATCATTATCAAATTATGATGACAAAAGATTCATACTAAGTGATTTAAAGACAACTCTTCCTATAGGAAATAATTTAATACCGATAATAAAAAATCTTGATAGATTGAATCAGTTATATGGTACAAAGATTACTGATCTTGATATTTATAATGTTGAAATCATTTATCCTGAGAGAATTGAGAAACCTTTATATTCTCAAGTTTTTAATCCTATATGTTTAGAACTTAAATATTTTAATACTGATCCTGAATATATAAAAGGTCTAAGTGATAAAGAATTTAAAGATCATAAAGAGGTTCTAAAAACTAATTTCGAAAAGTTAACATCAGATTCTATCAAATGATTTTTTTCTTTTAAAAATGTCAACAATTAATTTAAGAGTGACAACATCAACCTTTTGAAGGGCAATAAATTTTTTTATGTATGATTCTTTAGCCACTTCTCTCGTTTAATTTTTTAGAATATTCATTACTTATAACATTAGCACTTTTTAATCTTATAACCTCATTTTTAATATCTTGTATTATTTGATTTGATTTCATTATTTCTTCGTCTGTTAGGATTCCATCTTCCAAAGCTTTTAATTGAAATAAAAATAATTTAGAGATTCCTAATTCTATTGATAAACAAACTTCTCTATATAAACTTTTCTTTTTAGAAGTATAAGATAATGAAACTATTTCAGTTAAGAAACCATCAGCTACAGAAATACTTCCAAGTATTACAGGTGCAAGAGTAACAACTGGTAAAGTTATGGGTAAAATAACTGTTAATATTGCAGATGCAAATCCTAAGGAATAACCTATAACTTTTAAAACTGTATTCCCTTTATTCCATCTATTTTTAATTTTTTTATAATGCTTTAATAAATCTTGTAAATGTAAGGTTTCTGATTTAAATTCTTTTACTCTCATAATTTCAAGTTCTGTGGGAGCCGAGGCTTTGGAAGAATAATATCTTGATGATAATTCTGGATATATTTTTTCTTCTCTTACTTCCATTTTAATAATTAAAAAAATAAGACTTTATTCTTCTGAGCACCATCTGGTACCAATACTCGGATATCAAAAGAAACTCTTGTTGAGAGGATATCTTTATACAATTCTCTCAATGCTTTACGAACTTCATCAACATCAACCTTTTTTTCATAAAATATTAAATCTATATATTGTACAAGTGTGCTTTTAAAAATAATATTCTTACTTTTAACTTTATGTAGTCCATGTGAATGAGTATTAACATACCAATCTCCGTGTGGTAAATCATAACTAGTCATTATAACATCACCCTTTTCAAGCTTACTATTATAATCACATTTCACAAACCATTTCATTCTTTCATTATCATCATCAAACAAAAAGAAATAAAGATCAATAATCTTTACAACCATAAAAACACCCCATTCTTTACTGTTTGTTGTTATTAAACTTGGTTCTATAAAATGTTTATATGTATGGGGTAATAATGTTTTATTCTGTTCTAATTCAGCAGCTCTTTTTCTAATACTATGTGTGGTGTTAATGTGTGTTCCATGAGACTCTAAATTTGAAATTCTTTTATTAAATGATGTAATCATCTCATTTATTATATTATATATTGTATTAAATTTAGTATTCATAATTTGTTTATCTTTAGAATTTAATATGCTAGTATTTAACTTTACAACTTGTTCAGTTAACAGACTTTGTAACTTGTCAAATTTATCATTAAATCGTTGTTCGATATTATTAAGCTTTGATTCCATTGAATCAATTTTTGTTGTTAATGAACTTTCAATTCTTGTTGTTGTTAAATCAGTATATTTCTTATTAACTGCATCAGCTTCATCAGTTGGAAAAGATAATTCTTTTATCTTGTGTCCATTTAAAATTAAAATCACCCTTCATTGAATCACCTCTTTCATTAATATATTTATTTTCTGTTAAAGTTAATATTTCTTCTGTATTAAACCCTGTTTTTATTGTTCCACCACCTCTATTACATGGAATATAAGAACTCATTTATTAATAATTTAAAATAAATCTTCAAACCTGTTTCAAATGTAAATACATTGAAATCTCTTCTCCATTAAAATCAATCAATTCTCCTTCTTGATTAAGAATTTTAAAATTAATATCCATTATATATTTTCTACATAAAGGTAAATAATTTGGAGGATTCATTCTTTCAACTATTTTATATCCCATAGGAACTGTGTTTGAGGGAAAGGAATATAAAACATTTGTTTGTTTACCATTATTATAAGAACCAGTTATACAATCGCAATGAATATTTATTGTGTTTGTATTTATTATTTTTATAATATTTTCTGATGTTATATTCTCAACTACAGGTGTGATATAATGGTTTCGTGTAAATCCTAAAATTGTTCTAAAGAAACTATTATTTTGAAACCTAATTCCTATATTCTTTAAAGTCATTACACATTTCGAAGTTGGTATATCCATTTTAATTTCAATAGCTCCATTTGTTTTTTTAGAAAGTATATTATTTAAATCTTTTATCTCATAAGCCCCGGGTTCTATTATTATTATAATGTTATCCTCGAATTTTGGGGGGCTTACATAACTAAATGTGTTATTATCTTTAGTTATATTAAAAATAGT